>JAPMOB010130586.1:0-10152 GCA_029875015.1 Lepomis gibbosus | reverse complement strand
CATGTAAACGGGTTATCCCGAATGTTTCAGAAACCCGAATCGTGACCTTAACCCGAATATTGACAGCATGTAAACGTAGTGAATGTCTGTGTGACCTCCTTGATTTATCTGCCTCGAGTGATTTTCACAAAGTTGAATTATTCCTAAAACAGCTGGTTCCTGACTTTGCACGGCTTATTAAGATTGCCGCTAGACAACATCCATGACAAGTGGCTTTACACAGTTAGGTAAACAAAGAGTAGCATAAGATTGTCCGACACACTGTGTCCCTCCATTGGTTGTGATTTAGCCCCTCTGAAGGTGGTTACTGGAGGGTAATGAGCCTGTTGGTGACAGATCTGGGCTATGTCTGCTCCTACAGGAGGTGACAGGCCCTGAGACGCTCGGAGAGAGGTTGTACAGTATCCCACAGGCGAGGGCCCGGGGTCAGCACCCAGCCTTACAGGATTAACACACCTGCCACCGGCACAATGAGGTCTAATGAGCGCACACTGGGTGCCCCGGTCTGTTAGCAGCAGGCCAAGTGCTTTCTGAGTGGCTCACACCTCAACGCTGGTATTGAAGTCCTGGCTCTCGAGTCAATACCTTCATTAGTGACTTCATGGCAGATCACTCGCTGAGGCCTAACAAAGGCTCCCAGAAACACAAAGTGACACATTCCTGGGATTAGAGAACTCCGGCAGGTTGTGCCATTAAAAGAAGTTTAGCTTTGCAGGGGATTTGCTTTGACAATAGGAAAAATTATACATTTCAGCATAATTAATTCGACCAAAGTAATGTTCTTTCCACTCAACAGTTTGATGTAGTTTGAAGTAGTGTTGACATATTTCACCGTATCAAGAGGCATTTTTGTGCCTAACAGATTTAAAAGTCGAAAGTTGACATAAAACTGTCAGAAAATTGCAATGCCTTTGACACAAGAGTATGTGTATTTGCTTGCTTTGGATATACTGTTGAGTTTTCTCTGGTACGCGACATTTCCTTCATCAGGGTGGTGTCTAAGATTGTTTCTGGTAATACAGTCCATCAATTAGTCAAGTTTTTTCTAAATCATAACATCTAGGAATACAAAACATTACAATTTTGAGAATATTTTATACAAAATACATTATTTACCCTTAATAGATAAAAATGTCTACAAGAAAACTATCAATTACCATAAATACAAAATGTATGTCTACTCTCATCTAAAGAAATAAATGAAAAGAAATCCCTGCAGAGAGCACATTTTTGCTAAGTATAACCGGATTACCATGAATAACTCAATCAAGGTAAACGTTCGATTTACATATTTACAAAACATTTACCTGTTTCTCTGTTGTGATGCTTATTAATCAGGTAAGTGTCATAAATATGTTAATGCACAGGAATTGTCTTCTAGTGTTACAGAATAAAAGAAAGCAGATACAGGGATCTTGTTAGTGTTTATTAGCTTCCCCATCAATTAATTCGCAGCACTTTTTTGTATCATTACATTTATTTGATAGTGAGAATAGAGTTACAGTTAAGAGAGAGAGGAAGCTATGACGTGTTGCGAAGATCTCCAGACAGAATCGAACTGCTTGTATACATGTGGCAGTTCAGATTCATCTATGCTCTAATTCGGATCTCTTACAATTCTTCCTGTATTTCTGACCTGCTGCAAAAAGATTACTCATTTAAAGTATTTACAATAAGAGTATTGCGCATATCAGGCTATAACTGAATATCAGGGTTTATATAAACAACCTGCTGAAAAGTGAAAGTGTCCTGCTGAAGAGCATATTCTCCAGTGTGTTATTTCCTCATTTAGATGGAGTTAATGTATGGAAAGAGTCTCGCAGCTCTTTAGCTAAGGTGACAGAATGATTTAGTGGCTGTGCAGAGACCTCTGGTCGCCTACTGCTCACGTACCACCACATGAACCCCTCTGCTCTGTCCATGAGGAACCAGAGTTAAGGAGTCCTGCTGCTTAAAGTGTGCTTCCTTTATCAGCTCCTCCTCCCCTACTGTTCACCTTCATGACCCACCAGCAGAGAGAGTCAGATGGCAGTGATGCTTCAGTAACTTTAACCTCTGATAATATGACCTGTGAACCCTGTGATGACCCTCGAACAAAGACTGTGACGTTTTCTTTGTAATGGGCCTGGCATGTTTTTGTTAGCGTGCACAAGGACGTGAGTTTATGTACATGCTAGGAAGTTGTAATTAAAGACAGAATCTTGGACATACTTGAGTGATAACGGAGACAAAGAGTTAATCAGACAGGCTTGCACAAAAGCTCTGACTGCATACCAGAGAGAAAAATGTTCAAATTGACATTCCTCAAAACCTTTTTGTCCCTTAAGTCCAGCTCAGCGAAAAGCTTTAGAAACGGACACTTCAGATTCCTGAATCTCCTCTCGTGGCTCCAGAGTTCTGTGGACACTCCACATAATCAAAACCTGACATTTATGCAACCCTATTCAGCGTTGTGGGAAACACTACACAGACTTCCCCTCTGAAACAAAAGACAAGGAATGTGTTCATATTTTCCTCTGAGAATACTGTGCGTAGTATTACGTTCACACATGTCACATGTGAGATAAAGGGTTTCAATCGGGTCAGGCTAATTTATGTTCCTGTGTGTAATAAAATGGCAAATGAAAAGAGAGCCACATGAGAGAGTGCAGCCCAGAGGAGAGGGTTTGTAATACAGTAACTTCCCCTTCTTTGACAACGATGCTGTCCTAAATTCAAAGAACAAAGACACTTAAGGTGGCTTGTAGTGTGTGTGTGTGTGTGTGTGTGTGTGTATGTTCTTGTACTATCAGTATGAGGAGCAATTTGAGTTTCAGACCTCAACGGTGAGGACATTTGGGGAAACTGAAACTTTTTAGATTTAATGTTACATTTAGGTTTGTAGTATGGCATTTCAATGGTTAAAGTTATGGTTGAGGGCAAGCAAATGCATTCTGTCAATGAGGGTCGTTGCAATTGTAGAAGTGCTAACAAACTTTAGTACTCACTATTGTGTGGTGGTAACGTGAAACATCACTGTTGTGTTAACAGTACAGTCACCCCAAAGCAGACTGAATTATTTTTGTTACTCTGTATATTTGTTGCAAAACACTATTTATAATTAAAAGGGGCAATTTGCATGCTTTTGAAGCGCTCCTTTTCTTTTCTTTTTTGGTCAAGTTGGCGTGAAGAAATCAAAGGATGTGGTAAAATTACCATTTTAGAAGGAAGTTAGTAGTCTCATGACAAAATCTGTTTCTGTGATCAAACTTTGAAACATCTTCATCCAAGTGGACAGCAAAACAGCATCTGGGTACACCTCTTTTCCAGCTACAAGTGAAGTGTGCACAAAACTTTCTTTTTTTTTTTTTTGTACTTTCAAACTAAGCTCTCTCGCCAACACATTCAAAGTGAAACAAAAACAACCTCCCGCACACAGACACATCACAGCCACTGAAAATCAGCAGATGTAGACCCATTAGTTCAAGGATAATTTCTGTATTTTTCAACCTGGACCCTATTTTCCCATGTTTTTATGTCTGTGTGACTATTTTGTGCTGCAGTAGGCAGCAGCGAGATAGGGCTGCAATGTAATCCTTGTGGACAATTGCGTGTTCTGTCAAAGTATGTTCACTAAAGTGCTTGTTTTTGCCACTCACAGGGTCAGATCATTATTTTAAGTGTTTGACAACATTTTTAAACAGTAAGATCCTTTTTGTTTTACAAGAAACAGTCACTTTATTGCTAATTTTTAGACAATTTTAGAACAATGCCTTAGTCTGTGAGTTTCTTACTCTTTTAAAAAAACATAGGTCTGTCTCTGTAAGGATCCCTTCTATGATCTTAACCAACTGTCAGTGGTAAAAACGAGCACTTTAGTGGACGTACTTTGACGGGGCGCAATTAGGTAGGGTCCAGGTTGATGACCCTTTTTAACATGAGTAGCCTGGAGCACTCACAAAGCAGTTCTGCACAATGCTTTCAGCTGTTCACTTTTAGCTTAAATAACAAAGAGCTTTCTGCACTGCCATTATGCACCATCACAAACTTGCACAACACTGTCCAGCCATTTGACAATAAACAGTAAAAGTGTTTTTCCTTTTTGACCACAGTTTAAAACAAATACCCAAATCTACTAGGAAGGGTAAAAGCAATTTGAGACTGATGTCTCCGTATCTGATTTATCAATAACACATCAAGTAATTATACCAAAGTGTGGCAACATGTTAGGACATCAAACATTGTTCAACATAGAGGTTTGAAAGCCAAATAGGCAGTGATAGAATGTTTTTAGGTTAACATTTGCCTTAATAATAAATATGTTAATTTTAAAACTAGCTGTTTTCCATTTACTATGAAGGTGTACTTTTAACATTTGCTTTTAAATGTTTTCAGCAGCATTTTTTTTAAATGATGTCGGTATGCTCAGTTTCAGTCTGGACTCTGCTTTTTAATAATTTATTTTCAAATATAGAATAAAGTATAAAACAAAACACAAAAATCCATTATCTTTTGCAACAGACTTAAATTTAGTTCTCAGCTGTGTCTGTGTCCTTGATTAAATTTTTAAACTGTGCCGCTTAGTGAAACACACCAGGATTACCGTCTGGCACATCATTGAGATTATAAGACGTTGCCTATCAGTAATTTAAAATGAAAAACAGAAAGTTTTTGAGGAGTACCACAGTGAAAATATTGTGATACTACATGACAAAACCTACATCATTGTGTAATACAGTACACTGGGAACACAGGATTTCACCCCAAATGATCCTCTCACGCATATGAAAGTTGCGTAACACTGTTGTCACTCAGTCACTGTATATGCTGAGAAACCACTTTCCTCATCTTTAATTCTTCTTGTGGTTTTCAATAATTCAATACACCTATTAAGGAGGTACTGTATACAATGCCTGGGACACAGTTAGTAATGTATACTTTTGTGTTGTCTTGCGTATCACTCTGTATTCAGAAAGCAACACATAGTGGGGTTTATCAAGGCTGGAAACTTAACACTGCTTATAATGCTTTTTTAAAAATTTGTTCTCATGCAGTGAGCTGAAAAACGTTCTCCGACAGTCAATACATTGAGAGCAGTGGTATCTTATTTTCTATCTTCACTCCAGATGGAAGGTGTTTTTCTGTATCTGCAGAGGACGGCAGGGATGTTACATGCTGTACCATACTTTGTATAAACGGAGCATTTCTGTTTTTGTTAAAGGCCTCGGATGATGTTTCAGGGCTACAATAAAACTTTGTCATCTGTAGGTTGCAGTGTGCAGTGTGCAGTTCAGCGATTTCTGTTACAGCAGCGATATTAAAGAAAAACCAGCTTACTATGTTTCATGATATAAATTAAATACAATCACAGTAAACTTTTTTGACAACATACGTAGGTCACTGAGTTACAATTAGATAGAATTAGCAGTTACTGCCAAACTTAGGAGCAAATTAAACAAGAATACTAAAGCCTGTACTGTGTGAAGGAAAAATGCACAACATGAAAGCAATACTGCCAGACATCTTTGACAAACTGTATCAGAGTGCAAAGTATGTGTGCCACAATAATTAAAGTGTAAAGTGTAGCCAGGATTTGTTTGGTTACTAATAGCGATGCACGATCCAACCTTTTGTCCCTCGATACCTTCACTAACAATACATATCTGCTGATACGAGTACTGATACCACACCAGTGCCCCCTTTTTTCCCACATTTACTCTGTATACCTCACTGTGGAACTTATTGTAATCATTTAGTGACACCAGGGATCGCTGTGGCACTAAACAATGAGTCGGAGGGCCTGCTGTGACTGAATGAATGTGACTAATGTTGGAAATAGTGATTTTTAAATTTTTTTTTTTTATGACATTGACAAACGGTATTTAATGTGGATCTGTATCACTAATACTAATCATTTCGGATCAGTGCATCCTTAGTTAACAATGTCCTTGGAGGGCGATCACATTCACTGAGCCACAGTATAATGTCTATAATAACTATTGAAGAAGACTTTAAAAGGGCTTTCAGTTAATTACCAACACATGAGGCCTGGTGTATTCATAAAGACAGTGGTGTCTTGAGATTTCTGTTATTGGTTGTTTTAAATCGATTCATTCATCTTGCAGACAAGAGACTTAGAGTTTATTGCACGCCAAAGATGAAGTGAACTGAGGTATATGATATGACACAAAGCTCACTGGATGTCAGGGGGAGTGGAGAGTAAAGGGAAAGGAAGAACAAAACAGAACAAATTCTTCTCACAGTAACATTACAGGGAAGTAATAAAGTGGTCTGACCAAATCCTCCAAACACAGTTACTAAGCTGGCGTAAAAAGAAGTCTTTATATAAGAGTTGTTCCTAACTCTTGATTTGAAGATTTTTTTTTTTCAACCAACCCTCAAACTTAAGGAGCTGGGCAGAGATATGTAGGACGTCAACGACCTAAAGTGACCTTTCTGTTCTCTTTTCATTTGGGGAAATGAAGGGTGAAGCAGCTGGCAGATAACATGTGTAGGCTGTGTTCTGCTGTCCCAAAAGTTTAAATGACTCATGTGAATCATTCTGTAGTCAGACAGTCATCTGGTGAATAAAACATCCGTAATGTGTCTCTATCAGTCTGTGTATACAATGTCCCTTCTTATCAGCTGTGAGAGAGAGGTCATTCCTGTCCAGGATGTAGAGCAGATCTATGTGAGCTTTGTGCCTCTGTTTTGACTTCAGATATTATTATGGTTTATGATTCACAGCGAAGCCCACACTCAGCGTCTGGGTCACAGTGAAAGCTGAGACGCTGTTCACAATCTGCAGAATAATCCCAAAGACCTTGTTTTGTTTCTATTTTTTTGGCTTTCAGTTGTTTCAGCCTTGTTGCCATGCTCGCTCTGAGGTGTGTGTGTGTGTGTGTGTGTGTGTGTGTGTGTATCAGCATGGCAGAGGTTGTAGAAATGATGTACTGAAGATCACATGTCGTCTCTTAATGTGCAACCTGCAGTCCCTATTGGACATCCACAAGATTTTTAAATATCACTTTTCAGATGAGGGTTTCGATCATTACAAAGATAAGAGGAACAAATGAACTCAGGCTTCAAAAACTATATTTATTTTATATCAAAACAACAACTGTCTTGTTGAGATTGACACTTACTACCCCAACAAAACATAACTCTTGTAAGAAGGACCTCATTAAAATATAGGAACATATGTGGATTTTTATGCCAGACAAAGAG
The DNA here is from genome assembly GCA_029875015.1 of Lepomis gibbosus. Taxonomy (NCBI): domain Eukaryota; kingdom Metazoa; phylum Chordata; class Actinopteri; order Centrarchiformes; family Centrarchidae; genus Lepomis; species Lepomis gibbosus. The sequence continues at coordinate 2,946 of JAPMOB010130586.1, read as the reverse complement.
AATATCAGTTTAAATTCACTGTCACCAATGTCGAAATATTACAGTGAACTTTCGTTACTTCAGAGTAATTAAATTCCCTGAGACTGTAGAAGTCCATTCTTTTTCTGCTAAAATCCTAAACCAGTGACTCCCACACCGTGAGGCTGTCTGAGTCCTGACTGTGCAGAGAGCTTAAACCAGTGTCTGAGTCGTCGTCGTTCACACTGTGAGCTTTTGACAGACCCCTGGCCTGCTCCACCCACTCGCTTTTCCTTTCCAAACTGCTGCTCATCCCCGTGTTATCTGTCGCGTGGCTACATCTCTCTTCGCGGGCTGTCCCTTCCTCTCTGTCCAAAATATTCACTTCCTCCAGCAAATCCCTCATCTCCTTCTCCCTCGCTGCGTAAATCTCCTGGGTCAGCTCTAAATCGCTCTTAATAGCTTCCAAATCCGTGTTGAGGCGCAGACCGATGTATAAACTCGCATCTAGCTGTGTCCTGATCCTCTCTCCTTCCAAAAGCAGCTCGTTGTCTGATGAGGTGTCTGAGGTGCTGTGGAGGGATGGCGCGCCCTCGCCGGGCTCCTTCTCTTTGCTGTGCACCTCCTCTTTTCTGCGCTGCATCCAGCGGTGGTTCAGCTCCTCCTGCATCTGCAACGTGATGATGTCTATAAGGGCTTCCTGCTCCCGCAGCTCCTCTTGTAGCCTGACCACCTCCTCACACTGCCGGACGTACTCTTCAAACTTGGCGAGAGTCTCAGTTGAACACAGTTTTTCTCCCCCTCGGCTGGAAGCTGCAGCAGCATCCACTAAATACGTGTCCTGCACATAATTAATGCCGTGTTTTTTAATTCTGTCAAAATGCACCTTCGTCTCGCACCTCTCGATCTCTGAGTCCAGCTCTGTAATCCTCTGAATCTGCTGGCGGATTGTATGATCCTGAGAAATCACAAGATGAGCCAAAGTTTCCATCTTTTCCACAGAGGACGCGTCCCTGTGCACCGCCTGCACCCTCTTTTTACTATTGATCTTCTCCAACTTTCTAAAAGCTTTCCTGACAATTCGACGCTGTTTCTCAGGTGAGATGCCACCCACGGGAGACCGTGCGGCCCCCTTGCTGACACAGGGGCTGTGTTTGCTGAGCACCACACGCGCCTCTGCACTCCTGGCTCCGTGGTTCGCCAGAGATGCCTCGCTCTTCACCAACACAAACTTCACGTTCCCCTGCTCCTCTCCCCACGCGACCCAAAGCCTTAAAATCTTGGTTTTGTTTGGTAAAATCCTCTCGAAACCTCTCCATTTCTCCACGATGCAATAAGACTGCGAGAATCCAGAGTGCGAAGCTGTGGAGAGGCCGTGCTGTGAGTTTTGGTCTTCCAGAAGCACTTTGACAACATCAGCGCAGGTTGTGCGCTTTGACAAGCCGAAGACGAGCTTTTCCTCCCGGCAAACCCAGACTGATATCTTGCACTCCTCAGACTCCATCGCGAATATCTGATAAAGGGTGTTTCTTATAAAACAGGGGAAAGTCTTAACACAGATTTAAATCCTCGTGTCTGGAGAAAAGCACAGTTGTGTCAATTCTCATTCCCTCTGAGTGCGTGCGCGATGCGTCCCGGACACATCTGAAAAGTTGCTGATGGGGCTGGACTTTTGGAGGTCCATGCGTCCCTCTGTGCACTTTCCTGAGACCAGGAAACACTTAGTGCGTTCATAGTGCGCCCTCACGAGACTGCCTCTGCTGTGATCACGTGACTGCACGAGCAAGTGTTAGTATGACTTGATAATGTGATGTGACTTTCTGTTGAGAAGAGACACTGTCTGGAGCACTGATAATTTAAAGACAGTGTTGATCACCAGCAGTGTTGGGCAAGTTACTTCCAAAATGTAATAGATTACTAGTTGCTGTCATTTGAGAGTAAATTGTTATATTACAATATTACTGTCAATTGTGATGCGTTACACTACTTTTCCGTTATTTTTGAGTTACTTTCACTGCCAATTAATGGGCGCATTATTCTGAAGATGTGCCTGGATAGGTAGGTTGTAGTGATGTGCAGAGTTATCTCTGCGATTGTGGGGGGAGGGGGATGGGTGAAATAGGGTGAATCGTCTCCCCACCGAGAAAGACGCTTTGCGCATTTACGCTTGAGGTACAGCAGCATAACGTCACTGATTATTTGAATCTCCCGACACTCCGACAGGATCAGTCAGGATGACAGCAGCCTCTCATGGAAGCACTTTGTTACAACACAAACACATAGCCTTTACAAATCTATTTAGATCTATCAGGGGAGCCTACCATCTTACAATCTCGACCCTCGGATTTCTGCAACATGAAATAGCGTTACTCTTTTTTTACTCACGATTTGTTTTTCTCCTTCCAAAATGTTTCATTGTGATGGTGAATTATTAAAGCAAAACAAAATCCCTCCTAATTTCGCGTTAAAATTCGTTGTAGCGCGTTACTGAGATTGTAAGGATATACCGATATATAACTGCGGTACAGCAAAAAGCAATAGCCTGTTACTGCAATTGCGTTACTTTTGTAACGCGTTTGTCCCAACACTGATAGGCCTACCAGCTGCTGATATCTGTGGCATGTTGGAGGGTTTACTGTGTAATGACAGTCACTTTGATGAAATGTTAAAGGGTTTAAACCCTGACTTTAGTATTTAAAACACCATGGAAATTTATGATGCAAAAATGAATGGGACTTATTGACTGCAATTTAACAGTGGATAACACAAAAACAAATTGAGATAAAAAAAAATATATGGTGTAGTTAGTGTTCATTTGCGACAAGATGGGGGGAAAATACCCCAAAACACATTAAAATAACAAAGTTAGTAAAAATAAAAAAAATCAAAGCAAATTGGAGGGGCCTAAAAAATGGGGGCTTTAAAAAACAAAGATAATGTGTGTGGCTTAGTCAGTGGTAGAAACTAAGTAGGCTACTACTCAAGTAC
>JAPMOB010130565.1:0-12285 GCA_029875015.1 Lepomis gibbosus | reverse complement strand
GATAGGCCCCTAATGAGCCATAATGACAGGTAATCAACCCTGTAATGATGATGACAGAGACACAGAGACAGGGAGAGACAGAGAGAGAGAGAGAGAGAGAGGGGATTGTAGAAGGTCAAGAAGATGAGATGATGATAGAGAGGAAGGCAGATATTAACGACAGAAAAACAGACGAGTGGAAAGACGAAGGACAAGCACAGATAAGAACGGAGGAAAGAGAAGACAGTAGAGCGGAAAAATTGTCCGGAAGGAGAGAAAATGAGAGGGGAGGAGCAGGAGGAGGAGAGGTGGGTGACCTATTCTTACAACAATACCTCACCAGGTTATCAAATACTTTGAACAACATAAATGCAGGTTTCTGTGGAAACTTGGCACGCTCATGCACGCGCACATACTGACACATACGTTCCACAAGCTGCAGAGGAAAATTAAATGTCTTTAGACCTAAACTGCAGACATTCATCCTCCTGAACGAGAAGAAAGGAAGCACAGAAAGGTGGAGTGGAGCTGGTTTGGACCAAGGCCAGAGCGATAAATTAAGACAAAGTTCCCACTAAAGCAGAAAAAAGAGAGAAATTTGTTTCCTGTACCCAGAAACAAGAGAGGGATTGTATTTTTCAGTGATCTCTGAAGATTAAAGCAGTTTGTGTTAGTGAACATTTTCCACTTTTTAAAGAATGAACCTTGGGTTAATGCATATTTCATTGTTATTTTAAGTGACTTTCTTGAAGTGAATGTTCAAAATCAGTTCACAAGAGAGATTTTATTGCTCTTCACTGTTTCAAGACAAATCTTGAGACTAAAGTTTGTTTGAAGGATCGCTTTGTCAAATTTTACCACCTGTTCAACAAGCATTTTGAATGTTGAGCAAGTGAACAACAATTCAAAAATGAAGAATCTGTGTCTCTGAACAATGCTCACTACCAGTTCAAGACACCTGACAGGGGAAAGAAAGGACTGCTGTGTAATTATCATCTGTTTAAGCTCTTTCTATATCTGCATTAACTGATTTAACAAGTTTTAAACACAACACCTAAGGTGAAAATGTTATCTAACCACAGCAATCTTTAGCTAAATGCTTTACTTTGTTTACCATCTAGTCCTTTGGTCTGTTGTTAGTCATTGCCCCGCAGGTATGATGTGGAGTTGGTTTATCAGAGCTTTTTCATTGTGTCTTTTATTTACATGGATATTTTATCATCAGCTCTTCTTATTGTTAATTTGTCGACTCATACTCTAAGTAAACTATGAAAAAAACAGTTCTACAGACATGTCTTGTAGGTGGTTCAGATTACTTTGAAAATGGAATAAAAGCATTTCTTGAGGTTGGTAAAATGGAGACACTGTCACCAGGGCAAACAGATCAGAGTTATTCATCAGAACAGAACAGAAGTAATATTACCAGTGATATAGAACAACTTGCCACATTCACCGATAGTTTTTTTTATTTTCTCTAAGGCATGGGCATAATTTAATAATGCTCCAGATCTGTTGTAGGAGTCTTGTGCAATTAGTCTGCTGTTATCCCAACCTACGTTTTTAACTAATGGATTATATATTGCATTACTTTGAAGCAATTTTGAGTTTAGAAATCCTATATAAATTACACTTCATAATTATGTTGGCATTTTCCTGTTTAACTTTTCAATTCGAATTATGACCTCTAAATCATCATCATGATATCATCATTCATTTAAAATGGCTTTTGATGCTATTGTGTAACAGTAATTGAAGGTTAACTTGTCTCTGTTTATAATAAGGTCATTTGCAAGTGCAGTCTTTTGTCTTAGCCATCAGGCAGAGAGTGACCATGTGCTGATGTATTGGCATAGACAGATGAATGGTTGTTGTTGCCATTTAGATGACAACGGGCTGTGCTTCTGCAAATGTGAAACTTATTAGGGCCACAATTCCCTATTATTAGACCCTTAATTCCACTGCTGACGCTGGTAAAAAATGGATCTACAATAGCAGGACTTTAATCCGCTCTTGTAAAGTGACAGTTAAGAATACGAATTATGTTCTTGCAAGAGGTCCAATGAAACTAAGATCTTACTTTTAAAGATGATGATCTGGAAATGTCTTTGGACCAGACCCTCAGTTAAATTGTTAACCCATAAAAGTGTACTAGTGGCTATTACTGTGTCTGTAATTGATCTGTCTGAGCACTGTAGCTTCATTGTTTCACTGTTGTCACTATTATGAAGATGTACATAGATGGTTAAAAAATTTGTTTTCTCTTAGAATGTCTTTCCTTGTCCTTCAAAAATCTTTGAACTGCATCAGGGATATTAGGTTCGACAAGGGGGAAATCCCAGGTGTGATTGCAAAATTACTGGATGGCGGTGGATAAAATGTTCCCGGGCCCAGCACACAACCTTGGAGGACTCCCAAAGAGACGGGTAATCCTTCAGACAGCAATCCTTCAATCTTGACATCCTCATCACAACTGGGAAAGTCATTTGAGAAACATGAGTTATGGCTCTGAGAGAACAATGTTTTACAGTCGGACGCCAGGGAGAAAAAAATCATCCATACAATCCCATCCCTCAGAAAATGAGTGTATTCCTTTTTCTTAAAAAAACAAAAGCCGGATTTGGCACAGTTTCACTGTCCAACCTCTGGGTGTAATCAACTTTAAATACGACCAATTACTGTAAATGTTTGCTTACTTACAATCACAAGCTCTAATATGGTTTAAGGAAACCTGTGATTTGAAAGGAGAACAACAGCATTTCAGGAGATGTTGAGGCCATCTGATGAAGTGAGTTCAATAAGAATAACAAAATGAAAGATGATCCACTTTAAAAAGATATAGTTCAGCAATAAGTTAACAACTGTCTGTTCAATAGTATTTTCATGTTGTTGGAGTTGTTCAATTTGTTCAAAATAAAGCCAGCATTGATCTTATGAGATAAAGTGTCACTTGTTTAAAAATCAAGATATGAAGATGGAGGGATGGATGCACATGGAGATGAAGAAGGATGGAAAGATGGACAGAGGGACGGAGGACTCAATACCCTATGGGTAGATGTGAATATTGGACATTGGCACAAAGTAATTTGTGCTCAGGAATGTGAGCATGCATTTGATTGGCCACTGCAGCGCTTTGCCAACAATGCATGTTGTTGCCAGAGCCCGCTGCTCTGCTGGATTGGCCCTATTCAGATGAATGAGAAGGCAGCATTGGGACAGAATCGTCCTAGGTTGGGTTGACAGATATTTCTTGTAAAATGATTTGGTTGGGGTCACATGGAACCAAACTGATTCAAAAATCCATCTGATGTGTTTCATATAAAAAACGACACCTGGTGAAATACACTATTGACTCTATTTGGCTATGAAAAAAAACTTAAATTCTGCTGATTGGAAACATTTCATACACTATTCAATGGTTCTTTATATCACAATAAAGCTTAGAGAACCATCTGACATTGTGCTGCAAAGAACTTTTTTCCCTCCTAAAAATTCTCTTTACAACGCTGTAAAAAAGTTCTGCAGTGGTGCAAGCCTAAAGAAACATGTTCGGGTACTATATAGAATTTGTTGGTTAAGGGAGCCAATGCGAAGCAGGCTCTGGACTCATTCTGGTAAAGTAAACAAATGGCAGGAGAATGTGGGGGTCATGCAAGAACAGCAGGCAGGCAGACAGCATCAGCAACTCTGTTCAAGAGCCGACTGACAGATGGAAAAAGAGACAAACGAGGGACAGAAAGAGAAACTAGGAACAAGAGAGGGAGTGTCAGAAGAAGATGGAAAAGATAGGAAAAAAGAGGAAGAATGAAAGGAGAAGAACAAGGGGAAAAAGAAACAGGTAAAAACAAAAGTCAGAAAACCAGGGAGAAGAGATAGAAAAAGAGACAGGGAAAGCTTACAGCAAGAGAGATATAAACAGGGTTAGTGAGAGTGAGAAAGAGAGAGAAGGATGTACAGTTAACAGAGAATGAAGACAGAAAGAAACAAAGAGAAAGAAGAATTAGAGAAAGAATGAAGTACAAGGAAGATCAGAAACCAACAAGAAGGTTGATGAAGAGTAGTGCTTAAGGAGGAAAGATGTACACAAAGATAAATAAAGAAAGCGGTTGGGGGATCAGTGATAGATGAGGATGACGAGCGAGTGAGGAGAGTTGGTAGAGAATAAGGAGTGAGAGAATAAGAGAAGAAAGAGGAAGTGGGAATGGAGGAGGACAAAGCAGGTGGAGGTGGAATGAGGAAGAGAGCGAGGAGAGAGGGTGGGTGACTGGGAGGGAGAGGACCAACAGGGAGGAGAAAGAGAGAGGCAGCAGGAATGCAAGAGGAAGAATAGGTGTTCTGGTTGGCTGCAACTAAATGAGACGTTTACTCAGATACCACAGATGCATTTCTTCTGGCGCTCCTCCTCCTCCTCTTTTCGCAATCCACCATCTTTTAGTGCAGACCTGGGGAATTTGTACCCCCTCGTTCTCCTTTCTGACCTTCTTATTCTAAACACTTGTCTATCTACCTCAGATAAATAATTCTGAGTGTCTGCAGCTGCTGTCAGAGGAATTCCTCCTGTCCAAATCACATTTCTGGGAGGGAAGGAGGAAAACCTCACCTTGTTTTCTGATTGGCTGCCGCACATTTTTGACATTTTTACAGTTCTTTGCACTTTGTACATCAGCTGGATAATCACATAATCTAGGCTAATGTGACAGATGACAGATGACATACACGTCTAAGGTCACTCGGTATTCTGTTACATATCTCTATGTTTCATGCAGCAGAGGTGAGTGTCTGTGTCTAAGGGGAAAGGGGAGACTAAAAAGTTGATTATTTCTACATTGTATACAGTACATGATCTTTCTCTACAGCTTTTGAGTAACAGGATGTTGAGAGGAAGCACTACAGAAAATGCTCAGGGCTAAAACAGGATTTTGCGACTGCTGTGTTTATATTATAAATTGATTTACAGGCGATAATGTTGAAAATTGTACATTCAAAGCTAAGGAAGCAAGGACAGTGTTCCTGAGACAAAAACACGTCTTCACATGCTATCTATGTCATTTTAGGGTTAGTGCATTAAAAATATAGAAATTTATTCCATATTTCAAAATATCTTTAGTTAATCTCATGGAAGATGCAAAAAACAACTTTCATTACAATTTGTTTTAATGAGTTAACATCTATGTCCTTATCAAAATAAGTCTTTAAAGTCTCCTCTTTCATCCCCACCCACTTTCCCTTTAACCCTTCTCTCTCCTTCCTTAATCCAGCTTTTCGTCCTCTTCTGTGTCTTTATTCTTGTCCGTGACATTCCTGAGATTTACTCCACTGAAAGGACACTGTCTGAGAGTAGGGAATGCATTCACCTGAAATGACCTCACCTGCGTGGTCACAGGAAAGGTCAATGGGTTGAGATGAAGAGTGTGATGGGGCACATCTATTCTAACATCACAAATATGTCACCATAGTGAAAATGAGATTGAGGGTTAATACCATGTCTTCATAATTGATATAGTAAAAAATCTGTAGAATTAGCAGCATCAGACTAAAGATTTTTTAATTAAATTTTCTTTTTACTCTTGGCTTGTAAAAACTGAACTCGACCTTTTTTAGTTTTTCATCAAACATGAGAACTACAGAAGCTCTTTATAAATTATAATAAACCAGAATTATCCTTTAATGAAAACACTAAAATTGTGCTGATAAGTAAAAATAATGCGTCACCATGACAGTTTGTAGTCATGGTACTGTGTTGGAGAGTGTGTTGAGTTTTCTGAAAATAGCTCATCTGTGCACCTGTTTGTTTTACTGTTGTGGACGTGGCCCTGATTACTGCTAATTCACTTAATGCCATTAATCCCATTTAAAATAACACACACACACACACACACACAGACCACTGAGACTCATCAACTGACCCTCTGAACCTATTCCTGTCCACAGTCTGTGTGTGTGTGTGTGTGTGTGTGTGTGTGTGTGGACACCGTAAAATATTTTTTATGTACTGTTGTTTATGAAGACACAGATGTTTGTGTGTGTGTCGTGGGGCTGTCAGAGGAGGCTGTAAATAGACTAAGTGGTAACAAGAGGCTGAGGGGATTGATCAGAGCTGTGGAAAAACTAACACACATACTCACACAAACACACGCACACACACGTACAGTACACACTTTCAGAATCTCTATGGGGTGAGAAATCTTTCGTAGTCTGACTGCAGCAAATGGAGGGGCTCTGTCAACACGGCTGTTTATTTGAGTACGAGTCCTCTGCTGCATGCACACACACTTACAAAAACACAAAAATACACACACACACACATCTCAGATTCTGAATCAAAGGAGGATTAAAGAGAAATATGTCATGCATTCACGAAGAGGCTTATTGTGGCCTTGACCTCTTGTGAGCATTTGTGTGCGTTTTTGTCACACACGCGCGCACACACAGCTTTAATGCTTAAATCATAAACAGGTACCACAGAATACACTCTGAGCGCAGAGCTGACAGGTGAGTGTTGAGTGACAGAGAGTGAATGTGTGATTGAGAATGTGTGTGTATTCCTTGGAGACCAGAAGTACTTAATGTATTTTAAAAATTTTTCAGAGTGTGTGTTTAAGCTGCGGCTGTGTTTACTGAGCAGGCTGCTGATGGATGGACAGACACTGACATATTAATGGCCTCCTGTGTGTGTGTGCGTGTGTGTGTGTGTACCAGCTGAGGTGTGTCCTGCAACAGCGGCAGCAGCGTGGCCTCCAGGATGGCTGTCTGGTCAGGGGTCAGGCCCTGCCACAGCGACAGTAGCAGCACCAGCAGATGTGTGGCGCTCCGCAGACGGACAAACGCCTCCTCCAGCAGCGCCCGGTTCTCCTCCGCAGCCTCCGCCAGCGCCATGACCTGGAGGAGGGAGGAGTCTGTGAATATCGCTTCTAAAATTCACACATGTAGTCAGGTGATAACAACATGGCATAGAGGTTTTCACCTTTCTGCTTAAATTGATAGAATCACTGTTTTCTTGATGGACTGTCCAATCAGTGTTTGCAGTTGCTGAGTGCATCAATAAACATGGATAAATAATGAGTTAAACACAAATTGAAAACATACTTCCAACATTTACTCGGGGATAGGTATATGAAACAAAAAGGCTGATGGGAAAAGTGATCTTTGGAGAAACTCTAGTGCAGTCAAAACTCAAACTTAATCTTTCTTTAGTTAATGACAACAAAAGCATCCCCAGTGGATTTATAAAAACAGCCCTACTGTAAACAGGACGGAGCGCTATTAGCCACTGATACTCTGGGACACTGAGATGAAATGGGATGAGTACAACTGACAGTGCAGACAAAACAATTTCCACTCAAGGTGGAGAATCACTGAAAAAAAGGTGCTGAAATTTACTTGCTTGTTCCTGAGAAAAAATGCAGCACAACAGATGAGTAAAAAGGTTCTCTCATTTCACAAGAACAAAACATTCATCACTAAATTATTACAAACAAAACATCCAGTGTAGTAGCTAACAGAACTAATCATCTTTTGGATCTCTGAGGGCATGGGCTATTTGATTAAGAGCAGTTTCTCTACAACACACACCCATTTATCCCTAAAGACTCAAGAGTGTTGACTGCACAACCTGAGTAAACAGATTTACGAGCATCAAGTCCAAAGCTCCTTCATTACTGTCACAGTCCAGTCTGTCAGGTGGCTGATTAAGTCTCATTTACATTAGCCTGAATTCACCCTGAACTTCATCAAAACATGTCACTTTCTAAATCATGTGCGGTCTCTGGAGACTGAAATTCAAAACAGTATCCACCGCTGTTACACTAAGACCTCTCACTTTCAGTTTTTTTTTGTCTTTACAGTTGAAGTAATGTGTGCAGGGAGAGTGTGAGTGTCAAGATCAATAGTGGGTTACCAACGAGAACGCAAGGTCAAAACACAAAATGCTAATGGAGCTAGAAAGCAAAGATCAGTTATACTCACATTGTACTCACAAAGTAATGTTTTTAGACCTGAAAACATCAGAATCAGTATTTTTACTTAACTGCAGGCCTAAAACTTAAAATGCTTATGACATGGATTTATTGAATCACTGGAATAATTTGCAGTAAGATGTGGTAAATGTATTTTGTCTCAGTGTGGGGCAAGGAAAAAACTGAATTGATTTACAGACTGTACAGTCAGTCACAGATTGTAACAACAGCCTGCAAGGTTAGTTTAAGCCATTTTCTCACTCATACATGGTCATTAAAGTAAAAAGAAAATATAAAACAACCGAATAACAACATTACATAGTAAATGGTGTAACGTTACAATAACAGCAGTGGTGCAGAAATTATTTGGGGGAAGTGCTTGAAGTGGGCTGGAACGCCCCGGGACATTTTCTGGCGTACCGGGACTTCTCCCAAGCTGCCGGTTCTCTGGCCGCTAGGTGACGCTCACCTGTTTCCGTTCTCGCCTGCCTGCTAAACTCTTTTGGTGGAGAGAGACGAGAGAGAAGAGAAGCTCGGGTGCCTTTTAAACAGCCGTGTGCTGAATGTAGCTCGTCAATGTGACTTGTTGTGAACCGACCAATCACAGCCTGGATGGGGTGGGACATTTAAAAGTGTTGACAGATAGGTGTCATTTACGCTGATGACGCTGGGGACAGGACATAATCATAATGTCTCCATCACTTCTTCAAAGCTTTTTTTTTTTTTAAATTGTGAAAAACTTGAACTAGAAATGTTGAATACCAAATAAAACAATGCACAATAAGAAAACATGCAATTGAAATATAGAAGAAACAAATTTGTATCGTCCAAAAGCTGATTACTGAATTGTATTCCATTATATTTTGAATTGTCACCATAATTTAGTTTCCCTTCATATAAATAAAGGCATTTCATCTATCACTTGGTGCAGAAAATGTGTTCAGAATGCAGGAAATTAAGTGGTTAATGCGCAAAGTAGTTAATGTTATAATATTTACTAGTTTCATCTTGTGGAGACGGGCACCTATTTTTTTCCACTTCGAGCACTGTTTGGGGGCGATGAAGGAACATTTAGAAAATCAATTTTAAGTGACTTAAAATCTAATACCTATCTAATATATTATGCTCGTGTGGGGACAAAAAGTAAACACTATGCATGGTGCTGTTTTGCTGCCGCTGCCTGAAGTGCAGTTCTGCTGCTGTGATAAGCCATTTCCAACTTACAGAGCACCACATTGTTGGGTCTCTGTCTAAAATAGTCCCAAACTTCAGATGATTGTACTTGTAGGCAAGTTTGAGCTGCAGCTTGGTCTCCAGGGGAATCTCTGCTTTGACTGGATACAGCACACTTCACTGCAACATGCTGACGCACGTTATGCAAATCCACGTATTTCTGTAATCCACGTCAATTACGTCACTGAGTAGCTCCAGCCCTAGTTTCCAAGGAGGAGTGAGTTAATCCATGAATTTACACTAGGTCGGCCTCCACTTGAAACTGCAGCATTTCCATGCTCCTATCACATTTTTTTCCAAAAACAACAGAGTTCAGAAAGGTGGAGAGGAGAAAGCAGAAACTGAATATTTGCTTTGAAATGAAAACAAGGAAAGGCAGCACAAGTGGAGCTTAAGTTCTTCTAGGCTTTACTTGCAAAGCTCTGCACTATTTAGCAAGAGAGCGAGTGAATGCATGAATGAGATGTGAGGGCACCAGGTGAACTCCAACCTCCAGCCAGGGGTCAATCCCTCCATCCCTCCATGATTACAACAACAGAGGAAAGGGGATGAGTGGAGCGGTTGCGAACTAGTGATGACAGAGCAAGACGGATGATGACGGGGACAACAAGAAAGGACAAGCCGGACGAAGAGAAGGAGGGAAACGGGAGATGAGGGAGGAGGAGGAGGAGAGCGATGAACGGACAGAGAGAAAGAGAAGAGGTGAAAGCAGATCTGGGACTAATGGACGAGTGTGTGTTCAGATAAATGAGTGATCTGCAGGCCTGAGCACCAACGTATGCCAGGAGTTTGTTTGACAAATGGATTCAGCGCTCGCCATTTGATACTGCGAAAACAGAGATGGAAGACTCTAAAATGAAGTGTGTGTGTGTGTGTGTGTGTGAGCGTGTGCAAGCGTCAGGGTTAAGCAGCAACTGCCAAAGTAAGCCGTTTTGATTTGTGTAACACTAAACTACAAACATCTAGGTACATGAGAATGAGTCCCTCCTCTTACCCTTGCACTAAAAGATTTAAACAGTCAGAGTAAAAAATCCATATTCACTTCCCCTTGTTTCTGTAGTAACCTCAAAAAGTCCCCAGCTCAATCATAGCAGAGGTCATCTATGGGTGTCATGTCACTCACACCTTGCAAGTAAGCCAAACACACACAAACATCAATTAACACATACTCCTTACAAATACAGATGTTTTTGACTCTATATCTATACTTATGAGTCCATCATAGACTTAATGCATTTCCTAGACCCCAAGTCTAACCTTAAACACACATAGATAACCTCTTCTATACTCCGAACCAAGCGGGAAGCTTCCAGTCAGCAAACTGATGCGAACGTCCCTTAACATGCATTCTATCGAACAGCCAACAGGGGGCGACTCTTCTGGTTGCAAAAAGAAGTCCGGCTCCATTGGAAATAATGACCCTACTTCTCAGCGGATTTATTACCTCAGTAAACACTTTCATAATGAGTTTATGGTCTCAGTCACTAGTTTTAAGTCTTCTTCAATACAACATGATGTTCATTTAGTAAATTATGGGCTCATATAGAGGAAAACCATAAAGAAGACCATAAAGAAGAGTATGCTTCAGGGTGGGATTACCTATGACTGACAAGTCGTTACCATGGTGACCTGTGAGTCAGACTACAGTGACTCGTACCCTCGGCACTGTGTAAATTTAACCAGCGCCGTTGAAAAGGCTTATTAGGAGTTCTGAGTGCACTTAGTTTTAAGACTGTTGTTCGCTAAACAAACTTATCAGCCCTGTTAAAATAACAGTTAATGTGAATTACAGATGCACCCAGCTAAGCAAGCTAGTTAGCTCACCACACACACACACACACACACACACACACAAAATATGGTCACGTCCAGTGCTTCTGGTTGCAAAAAATCAACATGGCGGCAGTCTATCGGCCAAGCTAGAGGGTTTAAGACGACAGTCAACAAACCAACGTGTGACGTCACGAGGACTATGTCCACTTCATATATGCAGTCTATGCTCCGGACCCAAGCTTAATTCTAATCTTATGCTGCAAGCCAAGTCTTAGTCTCCAAACAGCCTTTAAAAGAAGTAAGGACCAAACAGGGTTTCATATAAAATCTCATTCATTTTTGAGCACTGACCAAACTGTGGCTGTAGCATTATGTATTGAAAGTTAGTATTGAATGCTTGAGGAATTAATCCCTAGATTATTGGCTTGATCAAGGATATACTTCCTGAAACCAGGATACTTTTCTAACTTTATAAAAACATGTTCTTTATTTAAAACAGCTGCATCAACTATTTTAGCACATTTTTAAATGAAAACAAAAGAAAGGTTAACATCTCCAACAACATCTTTATATTTCAGAACCCTGAAAGAAGAAGATTTCAGTACTGAATATCAGGTATCATGTTGTTTTTTGCATTACATTACATTTACTCATTTAGCAGACGCTTTTATCCAAAGCGACTCACATTTGAGAAACAACATACAAGCATCAATAGAGCATCAATATAGCACGAGGTCTAAAACTGAAAATAAATACTAGTAAGAGCTAATAGCATATATGCATCAATGGGGTAAATACCTAGGGGAAAGAAGTAAGAGTTAACAAAAACGTGCAATCGATACAAGATTATTGTAAGGGGATAGAAGAAGAAAGGCACAGGAAGTGGATGCTAGAGGTTAGGGGTTAGAGGAGTTATAAGAGAAAGTGGTCTTGCAGTGGCTGAGAAGGAGGTATATTTTCAGTTCAATACCCAGCCCCATTCCCAAAATGTGATTTTAAAACCTGGTTCTCAGAAAGATACTGAAATAGGCACACAAAACCTACAACTCCTAGTACAAGACTTCTTGATATCATCATGCTCAATTTCTACCACGCAACACACACACACAACCTCAACCACCCTCCCTTTGGGGTCTCTGAAAGTGTGTGTGTATTGATAAAAGGCTCCAGGTCCAGTGAAGGGCTCCATTGTTGGCAGCAGCTCAGCTCCACACACACTCTGATTGATGCCAGCTGAGAGAACACAAAGACACATTTAGCCTAGACGGGGACAGACAGACAGACAGACAGACAGACAGACAGACAGACAGACAGACAGACAGACAGACAGACAGACAGACAGACAGAC
>JAPMOB010130541.1:0-11482 GCA_029875015.1 Lepomis gibbosus | reverse complement strand
CACACACACACACACACACACACACACACACACACACACACACACACACATACACACACACACACACACACACACACACAGACAAACAGAGTCTAAACTGATCTTTAACTGCAGTCAGTCTATGAGAAATGGGTTGACGGGATGCTTTGGGTTTAAATATGTGATGATCCTCTAAATCTACTGCCTCTATGCAATGAGACAAAGCCATAAAATATCAAGTCTGGTGCTGTAAGATAAGGAGGTGAGAGGTCTGAGCACCAAAGCCGACCTGTAAACCAGGCCAAGCGTATCATTTCACAATAGTATAGAACGAGCTATTGTTGGACGTTTTGAACAGGCTCCAAACCAAAGGTAATGACTGAAATCTTATCTGATCAAAGTGTTACAGGAAAAACACCGACCTGGAGTAGACCAGCAGGAGGTGCAGTAGAAGGGACCTGAGAAGTTTTTCTGATAAAGCAGTCGGGGACCAGCATGCGCACATGGACAAATGTGCTTTGAACTATGCACTTCTGTTTGAGTAAAAAAATCATTGAAAGTTAAAGACTACTTGTGATCGTCAATTTATGAAGTGGTGAAGTTAATTTTCCATCTACCTTTACATGAGTTTGATGCTATAATAAAGTAGTATGTTGTATTATATATGGCATGCAGATTTAACAGAGCCTATACAGATTAAAAGAAAAGTAACCTGAGTCCCTGTTGCTAACAGTAACACTGCATACTAACTGCACATTCTCAGGAATTGTCCTCATACCTTCATACCTTTATATAAGGTACATGGATTGTATTTGCATAGTGTCTGTCTAGTCTTCCAAACACTCAAAGTGCTTTACACTGCCTGTCACATTCACCTCATTCACACACATTCATATGCAGGTGGCAGAGGCTGCGTTGCAAGGTGCCAGCTGCTCATCAGAAACAGAAACTTATGACTCTCACAACTACAAGAGGTTGCTTGTCATGAAAGTATAAACATAGGTTGATTTCAGTATTTAAAAAAGGTGTTCTGGTGAAGACACTGGCTTTTTGGGCCGGTTACCTGTTAAAATGAAGGAATGCCTTCTTATGACAAATCAACACAGGTTGCATGTTCATGAGCTGAGCAGATCAATGAAAGAGCAAGTTTTACTTCTCAGTTTGTTTTATTTCAGTAAACTTTAGAGATTTGATGTAAAAGTATTTTTCACAAGAATAAGGCAAAGATCGGAGAAAAGTCTGCAAAAGATGTGTTTTTTTAAACCTGTCCCATTAATCATCTTGAGTTATTTTGCAATTTTATTTTCCGCTGACAACTAACTTAGTGCACTACATGTTCTTTCGGCTATTTTATTTGGGCCTCAAAGTGTAAAGATTATACACTATATAGTAGAATACTAAATGTAGAAATGTACACTAGTTTTAGCTTTAAATCCCACAACAGGAAACTTTGCCTTTGTTCAATTGTGTGACACAAAAAAGCTCCATTAATTCTACTTTTATTCAGTGTTGTAAAATAAAAAAAATCTCAAGTTCCAAGGGGGTTAAATGATTTCCATAGGCACACCTGTTGTCTGATGCGTCAGTTTATTATATACCTATTATGGTTAATTCCAGGGTGGCACGTGGTCTGGTGGATAGCACTGTGGCCTTACAGCAAAAAGGTTGTGGGTTCAAACCCCGGTTGCTCTGGCCTTTCTTTGTGGAGTTTGCATGTGGATCGGCAACCTGTCCGGGGTGTACCCTGCCTTCTGCATGGTGCCAGCTGGGATTGGCTCCAGCCACCCGTGACAGTATAAGTGGTTGACGACGGATGGATGGTTAATTCTACAATGAGTTGTAATGAAAGTCCATGAAAAAACAAGACTGTCCTTGCCAGTGAAATTAACAGCTATGATCGTTCAAGCAATTACAGTAACCCATTTTTACTTTTTCCATACAAGTAAAGCTCTTATAGTTGTACAAACAATGACTGTCCTCTCTCAGAAGCAAAGAGTAGTGTGAAGTTGTTATTCTGCCTTCAAAACTCAGTGTGTTGAACTTTAGCACCAGAGGCCAAGCTTACCACTACCATTAGTCAGCGTTGGTCTCTTTTAACCATAACCTTGATCTCTCTCTAATCTTACACAGCAGACCCACAATTTTAGAAATACTGTGGTCTGATACATCAATATTCAGAGTGCCTCAATGGTGTTGTTAAAAATATTCTTTTCAGAGCAGAATTTGGCAACGTGTGCTGGTCTCTCTGGAGTGGGTACTACAATGTAAAACAGGGTGACAGTATTTGGCAGCATTCTCCTGCAGGCTGTTGTTGCTCCATGAACACACGACTCCTCCCCCTCACTTTCTCCAAAAAGACTGAGACGTGTGTATGTGTTTGTGTGTGTGTGGAAGGGGGTTAGAGCTCTGGTAGGAAAACAAACAAAGACACACGTAGCAGCCACACTCCTGTCTCTGGCTGCACGCCATCAGCCTCACCACAAACCACAACTTATGCTTTCCGCACACACACACACTAACATACACACACGCCTACGCCCAATCAGCTCCTGCCACAGAACCACACCAATATGCCCTCAGAGTCCAAATCATCTGCTGTATTGCAACCAGATCTCCAGAGATAACTCACAAAGCAAAATCATCTGCTATTATTGTCCTGCCACTCCTTGACATTGTGCCATTAATAAGGCCATTGTGGAGGGCAAACTCTGTTTGGACATCGTATAATAGACTCTTTGACAGATTTACTTTGCTTTCACTCCCTCTGCCCCTTCCTTCTTTCTCTCTTGTAAATACAGCGGGCATATTTCACGCTGCTGCTCATCAATAGGCGAGCTGTTTGTTTGCCCAGTCATTCTGGACTGATGGTAAATACATAGAGGTATTCCAGACCAAAGGCTGAACAAACAGGGGTTACATAAAGGCACTGTACCCGAACGTGCGCTAGGGACATCCTCTTGCACACACACACACACACACACACACACACACACGCACACGGACGCGTGCACACACACACACACACACACACACACACACACACACACACACACACACACACACACACACACCTCACACTATTGCCGAAACCTCTCTTAATCTCCCTTTAAGCGACTAGTCTTTCTTCTTCATTTGGTTGGCTGTATTTTTTTTTTTTTTGTGAATTCACTGTTTGAAAACAACATTAGGCCTGATCCCCGCCCACAGGTAAAAGACACAAATATAGGCACAGTGAAGCTGGCTTCAAGGCCGCCAGGTGTTCCATATCAACACTGACCCACAGAGTCCCTCACACCACACTGACGCTAGTTAAGAGGCGCTAGCTGCTGCTCTGTGGCAACACAAAGGAGACCACAGCTACTTGACATCAGTGTCACTCTGTTCTCCATGCACTTAGAGTATGTTCACACTAAGCTGTTCACCAAGGACACAAATAATGGGGTCATGGGGCAAAAATGGCCTACAAAGAATAAAGCAGATTTCTTGTTGCAATAAATATTGTATTCCTTAATCCAATTTTTCAGAGGGTATTGCAGGTATTGTATTGAAGGTATTTTTTCTCACGTGCAAAAGTAACCACAGAGTAAAATTAATTAATCTCAAAAAATATTACAGTATTGTCTAAATGATTTTATGTTGAACCTGCAATGACTGAGTTTTTGGGCTCATGGGGGCAGCAGAAACAAGCTGTGATCACAACACTTAACATCATGGTTTAAGTTAATACGTTGAACTTGTTGCTTAGTTACAAACACCCACCAAAAATGGAGCAACATTAACATTGTCAATTTGTGTTTGTGTTTCTGGCCACCTTTTGAATGTAAGTCCAATACTCACTCTCTTTTAGCTCTGTTTTTGGGCGCCACCAACTCCTAAAGGAAATATCTGATTCTTTAGCTGCTAAGTGCTCCACTGTGTTTGTTGCAGAAAACAGCGGCATTGAGAGCAGTGAGAGTGAACCAAAAACAATAAAATCCGAGGGGGGAAAACCAAAATAAGCTGAAAGACGCTAAAAAACTTAGTAAAGCTGACTGTTGAATCAGGTGATAATTGTCACTAATAGACCCCTTTAACATACATTTTTAATATATATTTCTACTGATCATGGCAACTTTAAACTAATGGTGAAGTTACACTTATGTTCACCATTTTCAAATGTATATCAATGTTTTCTTAGAACAAACCTGTACAATAAAACATTATGTCCTTTTATTCCAGATATGCTGTGACAGATTTTTACAATTTTTCCATGACAACTTAAGATCAATATTACCACTTACTGTAAAATGAGCGGTAATCTCACCGCTACATACTTTAACTGTGAAACAGACAGCTCTCCTTAAATATACTGTATATAAAGAATAAGTGTAATAATAACAATAAGGAAATTGAGGAATAATGTTTTGTTATTTTCTATCACATCATTATTCTCATTGGTATATTGACCTGTCATTCCTACCTGCCCCTCCCTTTTTTTTTGCTCTCCTACACATCATAAACATAAACACGTGTCATATTTAACAGATTTCCCCTGAAACATTTGGTTATAATACTACCTTAAAACAGTGTAAAATTATGTTATTACTATAATTATTATACATTTTCATTCTTGCTTAGTTCATTCTAGTTTAGTTTATAATTATTATGTTATGGACAACATCCTGTTTTTTCTTTAACAATCCTTGTGTATTTTATCTCAGTTTTTATCATTGTTGTATCTGTGAAGTCAGCTCTGTTCTTTTTTTATCTCATGGCTTTTAGAATTTCACTTTCATATTTTTGCTCACAAAAAGTACCTATATGCCACTAAAACTTATACAGGGACAGGGAAACTTATACATATACATTAACTGGAGCAGGTTTGACCCGACTCATGTCGTACAGAGAACACGATTACATCTGCTCTTTGTGCTTATATACATGTTCTCTGTGCTCTTAATCTCCTCTAAAGCACGACTGTTAACTCCAAACAAGAGCCACATGGCAGCGACCGCTGACTGATGGATGGAAGGTGGCAGAGAACAGGAAGTTATATGTGTGTGTGTGTGTGTGTGTGTGTGTGGTGGGTGTCTGTTTTGGGAATCCTTTAGCAAGTGGTCAGTGTTAAACTGAAAAGGGACAATTATGACCAGTTAGGCCTTTTCAGAGCCTAATGAGGAGCCACAGTTACAAGTATCTGGACAAGAGGTAGCGCTCTCTCTCTCTCTTACACACTCACACACAGACACAAACCCATTTGTGTGCACACAAAACACACATGTGCATGTGCAAGGACACACGCATGGCCCCAAAATGGCCCGGGCGAATATTCAGGTGTGAATAATGATGGATTGTTGAACACAGAGCACAGTCAGTATACACAGTGACAATCATCATACTTCTAGTGTCATGAGGAACTTCATTACATGTCCTAACTTTAACCTGAACATAATCAATTATTAACCTTAATAGCAAAGTTTGTTATTGATAAACACAAGAAAGGGCTGTGTGATATGGAAAAACATATCTTCATAGTTATTATTATTATTAATTTATACCAAATAAATGCATATAATGATTTCAATTACGTTAAATAGGTAAAATAATCTTCTGATACATAAGCAGGCTAGTTAATGCTAATGTCACCATGCTAACATGCTCACAAAGACAATGCTAACATGCTGGTGTTTAGCAGGTGTAATATTCACCTCGTTCACTGTGCTAACACGAACACAGGTATTTACAAAACCTGGACCTTTTCCATTCGGTTTCACCGTTCGTCCACACAGAAATGCGATATCAGGTCACTGAAGCCGAACATTTTTTGAAAACCCCTGCCAGGGTAAGGATTTTAAGAAACACCGGTTGCAGTGTTGCAACTGGAGTTTTTGCCTTGCAACGTCAGCGTGTGCGCTGTTATCTGCTGTTTTTGATGTCAGATGCCTGCTTTGTTTACAATTTTATTAGCCTCCGATTGGCCAAAATGGCTTTACAGTTAGAGTCATATCGCCACCTGGTGGTGCAGTACAACTTGGGGCCAGTTACATTAGCATGTCGGCATGTTAACATTTGCTAATTAGTACTCAACACAAAGTAATACTGAAGCTGACAGAAATGTAATTAGCTTTGCAGGTATGAGTTCATTTACCAAAGTATTCCACAAATTAAAGTTTAGACCTCATTGTTATCTGAACCATTTATAGCAATCCGTCCAATAGTCGGTGAAATAGTTCAGTCCGGTATGACAGCACAGCTGATTTACTGTGCACTTCTTTTTCTTATACAATTTGATATATGTTTTCTTGGGGTAGAAAACCCACCGACTTTAAGATGTGTGGGGACATAAAATAGTTATAACCAATTTGTTCTTTTTAAAAATCACTCTAATGACAATTCCTCTGATTCTACCCTTAACGTATGATTATTGCAAACAAAAGCTGTAGCCTGACAAACACACCAAAAAAATATGTCATGTGTATAAAACTTATTTTTTTACATGAATAAAAGTACAATAACACATACACACAAATAAAAGCCCACACTCCTGTAACACAACAAAAGCTTTCCGTCAGTAACAGCTTTGCTGCAGAATAGTGAAGCAGCTGCAAGGTTCTTCATCCTGCTTGATTACCGTCTGAACAAACCTGTCCAATCAGTCCCATTCATGGGTACCAGCACTCACGGGAGAACTCTGACCTGACTGACCTCTGCAGAGGGCCAGGCCCTCAGCCTTGACCTTAGGTGTGGATGCTTATTGTCGGACTTGCCGACCCTGGCACTCTTACAAGGGCTGGGATGCCAGAAATTAGGCACTTGAGGGAAACTGGAGAACTCCTGGCTAAATTCCTGTTTGCAAAAAAGCCAACTCTAAAAATCAAGTGCTGTAATTGAGGGGAATGTTTTACTCAAGAGGAGTGTTGATAAATGCGTCTGTTTCCCCGCATGGGTATATTGTGTGAACAGGAGGCAAAGAAGAGTGTTGGCAGGGAGAGATAGATTTAGCCTTCAAACATTGCTGAGTTGGAAAATTCTCAATTTTTAACAGTTAAGTATAAGATTTAGCATTTTCACCCAGGACCCTGTTTTCCCATATCTATTTAATATTAATTCTGACCAAAATCTCATCAGCTGCTTCACTACAGAGCATCCTGTTTGACATGTGGACAGTCTCCATTTCAGTCTTAATCAGTGTGGGTAGAAAGTACTGCAGAGGTTTTCATATATTTAGCTTGAATGTATGAGCTGATTGTCATCTGGAGTGCAGCAAGATCTGAGTATAGGGGTGTAAAACTGGGCTAGAAGCGACATATGTTAAATACAAAACAGGAGGTCACTACTAAGGTCAAAAGTTTTTCGTTTGTTGTTGTGATGTGTTAATTGAGTACAAAATGCAGGGAATTAAAACAATAAATTGACACATTTGAACAAGTTGAACAAACTAGAACCAGATTATTTTCTAAGTTCAGTTGCTTTCAGGAATATTAGTCTGAGGAAACTTCAACTGTTTAAAGACTTTGCTAATTAGAATTTTATTTCTTTACGTTATTCCTTTGCTATTCATGATTGCTGTTTGTTTGTTATTTGCTTCAAACTCAAATATAGTTCATTCAATGTCTAACGTTTTATACTGGTATTGAGTTATTTTGCTTGATTTGTTTTACTGAAATCATTTTAAAATTTCTGATAATTCTCTTCTTGACGGGATCTGACCATGGGAAGTTAACAGCTTTCTACACAACATACATGTCAATATATTAACTTGCTTGATTTTTTATGTTGACAACATATTAGCTTCTTGATTGTAAATTTATGAAAACTAAATTTCCTCTCTGCTTTAGATTGTCCGTTTTGCCTCTAACGCAAAAAGTTTGGAGATGAACATTGTGCATAGCCTTCCTCTTTTAATTTGTATATGACAGTGCTCAAAACTACTTTCCATGTTTCCTCTTGGTTGGTTGGCCTCAGCAGCTAAATATTGAAGATTTCACTGTGTGATGGAACGTTCTTCTGTTGTATTTCCTCCACTAAATAAAATATTTCAATAAAACCTTTTGCCTTGCTCTAGATTAGAGGGCATGGATAAGTTATCAGGACATGAAGAAACCATTCAAACTGTAGCTCTACAATGTAGCAAATGATAACATTTTTGGTAATGGTATGTGATGGAAAATAACAGCAAAATACGGACTAGGGGTTGAATAGGGCATAAAATAATTTTTAGGCATAAAATATTCGAATTTTCATTATATAATAAACTTACATTCCTCAAAGTTGGAGCGACCTTTGTTGCTATTTGGATGATGAGGCGTGTCGTCCTGCAGTTTGGAAAGCATGTTCAGCACCTTTGCTTTCCTATCAAGACTCTGGTGGTCAAGGCTTTCAGTCCCCCTTCCTCCCGCTGAGGACTCATCTTGGTCTATCCACTCTGGATAATTGGACTCCTCCTCGATGGGGCCCCCTTCATCTGTGCTGGAACCTGGACCAGAGAGATGCAACATAAAATATGTAAAAAAATATTGAACGGAGTCTTATTCAAGTAGTCTTCTGCTCTGTCTGAAATGCATTTATCTCTAAGTACGGGGGTTAACTTTTTAAATATAAGCACAGTAATTACCAAAGTTCTAAACAAGAAAAAACACATCTGTATTCATGGTCGTTTACGTGGAAGTAGCCACTTAGTAAAAAGCACTAAAACCTTGTTCTGTTCCATTAATAAACAGTAATTCTCATCACATTGTTCTCCTAAATGCCACAGTCACATCTCCCAGTCAATCCTTTCAGAGTCTCAATAAGGAAGGGACGCTCTCCCTGAAACTTAAAGAGCCATGCCAATTAAAAGTCCCATTATCTCTGAAAAAAGTCCACAGAATACACTTATTCATGTTGCAGCGCAGAGACAAAGAGCGCCATCAATGCAGACTTGAGCTTAAGGAGGGCTCTGATTGTCTTTTGCAACAGCTTCCATTAGAGTTTTGGACTCTTTTCTTCGTGCTACTGTTGCAAACCCGAAAGGTACTTGTGTTAGCGCATGAGCGATAATTCAAATGTGATATGTTTGGAGATGGTTCTATTCATTAGAAGGAGAAAACTTGACCAGCCTAGTAGCTGACAGGCAGCAGATTCATCAAGCCTTCCAAACATGGTGGCGCGGATTCATTTATCCCACCAGTGAGCATGCAGAGGTCAGCAGCCCAGATTGATGGAGCCATGTCTCATTTGAGAGGCCGTCTTCCACCACACTGCACACAATCACACCCTCACATCAGCCTCTGTGTCCTGCTCAAGTCTCAATGTCACCGAAACAGATGAGAAATGATATGGATGACATTGTTGACATGACAGGTTGAGAAATTTCTTTATCTTTAGGACGCACAATTCATTAATTTCTTATGCTTTTTCATATGCAACATAAACCAAATGTCTGAAATATCTACAGTGACATCATGATGAATATGATGTGAAGATAATAGTTTTCAAAAATTAAAAACTTTTCCTTTAAATACAACATACATGATGTTAAAATAAAATGTGCATTTATTTATTTTTTTAGATGGATGCTGTTTCATTTTATTTGATTAACTGTATAATCTATAAAACATCTGAATATAGTTTGACACACGCTCAGTATTCTTTAGAAAGTAACGTCTTGAGACCAAATTTCTTGTTTAGTCAGACTGAAAAGAATTGGTCAGAAGGTAGTTAACATCAAATTTTGGCTTTTTTTCCTTGATCCAGTGACTCTAACTATGGTCAACTAACTGATTAACTGACCAATTATTTCAACAGTAGTTATAAAGTCCAGAGAGTTTCTGTAATGTACAATCTTTAAAGCAGGATGAAACCAGTTTCCTCCTTTTGAAACCCTACTATCCTAACCTCCAACGTGTCCTAATCCATGAATGCATAGCAGTGATTACTGGTCAGTTAAAGCTGGAAACAAGAGCCCATCTAAAACACACAGAGCAGGTTACCATACCAACCACAGCATCTGAACACAGCAGATAGCTGGATTTGGCTGCGAGCGGCCGAGTCAAATCCCCTCGCTGATTTTGCAAAAGGCCACTGAAGACAATAAAAAACACACACACACACATCACAAACCCATTCGGCCGACTCTCGCCAACACACACTGCCTGCCCTTTACCATCCAGCACACCAGGCAGAGGCAAGAAGGTTGGACTTGTATCTCTTTCTTTGCATGTTTGAGAAAGGGATGAGCATCAGCGGGACAATCAGCGTGCCGAGGCTATTCAGTGATGCCACCCAGAGCCTTCACTCCTCCATCTCCTCAAAGAATGGCAGAATAGGAGCAGGGTGGAGTAAAAAGGAAAATCCTTGCCAATTTATTATTCATGGGGAGGGGATTTTCCTTTCAGAGCTCCTTTATCGAAGCCTTTTCCCAACACGTCACCCTCTCTATCAGCCCTGACAAGTGCCAATCAAAGGGCTTGAGTCCAGGTTTTTGGGGAAACGCTGTAGGATTTCAGAGACAATAGCCAATCAGTCCACAGTGGCGGTGGCTTAGAGACAATGGTGACATGGCTACACTGACAGTGTGTGGTCCTCTGGGGGGGAAACGATCCTTGCTTAGTACACAGCTAATCTCTGCTTGCACCATCTCTGTCTTTCTGGAGCCTAATCTGTCCCTATGGCTTCCTCAGCTTTCCGGGACAAGCCACCAGGGTCATTTCAGATTAGTGCTCTTTGTGGCCCCTGCACATCGCTACATTCATTTGGTTGCTAACATCTTTAGTAGCAGCTGAATGCTAAACACTGGAGCGAGCGCAGAGTGTCCGGGGGGCAGCGAGGAAACAGTCGTGAAACAATTATAAGGGCAGGGATTAATCTACCTATGAATTCCTGATGAGGAAACATGGACAAAGGTCTTATCATGAGCCTCACTGGGGAGCAGGAGCATCTTTTCGCAGCTGATTTCTGGCTTCAGTTTGATGTCAGATATTCTCAACCATTGTCGGTTGATCCAGAGACAAGTGGGCAATTCAGTGATATAGAACAGGCATCAGTAAAATAGCTTATCATTATAATATAGCTTATCATTATAATATTAATAAAAGATGTTTTATGCCTATGAATTGTATTTGTCTTCTACAGCTCTGGAGAAGCTTTTCAAAGTTTGAGAAAATTATATTAATTAATGACAACATTCAGCTGCATCTTGGGACATGTAGGATACAGTAAGTTAACCTGTCTGTTTCTTGAGCCCCTCTACTTTTACAGATGCAGCAGTACTAAAGCTGCCAAATTCTACATTTTGTTCACATAGTAGTTGCTTACTTTTTCTGCAGTTTGGTGCAGGAAAGGAAGCGTAAACTAGGTCTGTCAGAGCTTTTTTGGTGAAAGCAGTTATCTGCTGGTGGAAATGAGGAAAATTAGAGTGTTGAGACTTGAGCTTTAAATTTACAATTACATAACGAAAAGCTAACTACTTAACTACCTAAATGATAAATTGAATTTCTCACAAATTATTTCAATGTAAATATGTATATATATATATATATATATA
>JAPMOB010130408.1:0-10108 GCA_029875015.1 Lepomis gibbosus | reverse complement strand
GCATCTCTGTGATCATAAGGGGTCTCTGAAGGCGAGAAAACAGAAGGCTGGTTCTGCAGCTACACACACAGGGACAGAGTAAGAGTGCCAGGCTGTGGGACGAAGGCCAAATGGATCACACACCAAATCACACACAGAGAAACCCAGCACAGTGCAAACACACATATGCCGTGCTGAATGTACGTGCCAGAGTGTGGCAGAGGAAAGAGCCGAAATATTGAATGACAGGGGGGGCACTGACATTGGTGTCTTGGCTGATGGACTTGAATTAACATCCAAATCTTCTGTAAAATGCTCCGCTCTGACACGGATTAGATTCCTTTAGTGTCACATTGACCAAGAGAGTACAGTGTATCAGAAAGAAATTGACCAGATACGGTCACAGTGCCATTATATATTTACAAATTTTCCATTTCACACTTTGCAGAGCAATAGTATGCCTGGTGCACATACATGCACACACAAATCTTAATCAAATGCAAACACCCGTGAAATAAACAGAAAAAGGAGTTCATAAGGAGCTTTCGCTTTGCCTCTCCCATTGGCCCAATCAAATTTTTATCCAATAAAATCTTTAATGGGTTGAGTCATTGAGGCACTCCCTCTACATCACCTTGTGACAGCAAACATAAATTCGATCCGTCACAGCATGTTTTTACACAAACTGCCTGGATCATGTTGAGTCAGCCGTGGCAGGGAAGCAAAGGTTTACGTTTTCTCTATCAGAGAAACAATTAAAGGGTCACATTAGCCTGTCAGTCTAAAATGTAATATGTTTTTGAAACGCTAAATTATAATGTGCAGCACATGTTTGTGACCAGAGAAACAAACAGATGGAAGCCATTATGTCTGGTTATCATAAGGCAAAAAAACAGCACGACAGACATGAACTCTTATTTTCAGAAAATGATTTTTTTTTCAGCCATTTGTCACTAAACAGAATTGATCACAGCATGTGTTCAGCGTATACTTGAATTACATATGACACTGAAACCACTGCTGGTTGTGTTTGCCTGTATCCACTCAACAAAGAGGAAAGACCACAAAAAACACAGATAACAGTTTTAGTATAGTAGTAAAAAGAATATTTGACAATGCCAACATTTGTTAGCAAGTGTTTTACAAAACAGTGTGTAGCTTAAATGTAAAATGTAGCAAGCTTATTTGTGTTAGTACACAACAATATTAGATAGGGACACACTTGTTATACTGTACATATTTGTGTGCTAGTTAACATACTAATATTTTGGAATTATAATTAGCTTGGTATAAACTGGTGTTTATTACAACTTGGGTCTTATTTTCACAGGGATTCTGCAGTTTTCACCTGGTCAAATTTAAGACTTTTTAATACTTTTTTATGACCACTATGAATGAAATTTAAGACCTATATCATGACATCAAAAAATGAAACATAAAAAGGAAATGCAATCACAAAATTACCTGCAGAGTAAATAAATGTATTCAAATTAAGGTTGGGTCATGTCTATAAAATTGGTATTGGACGATTTCAACAATGAAACATCGGGATGGACGATGATATTGATACGCTATGTAATTAACAGGCTGGCCTGCGGAGCACCTGCTGCCTTGAAAAAGGATCACCGGTGGAAAAATCTAGAAAAAAGACGAGTTCTATGTCTTTTCTGCGATTTTATAAAACATAACCTAGCTGTGATGGAGAAACTCATGGGAGCCAAAAGGGAGAGAGAGACAGAGAGACGCGGTGAATGCTGGTGTGTTTGCAGTAAGAGGTAAAGACCAGAGCTAAAGGTGTGTGTGGCCACAAGAACATTTTTATGTTTTTCAAGAAAGAAATTCCACATAATTTTTTTGGAACACTGTTATTACCACCTCTGTGAATAAGAAGTCTGGAAATCTAGAGCAGATTTTGAATAAACTCCACCTCAAAAGCTAAACTTGCTAAAGAAGTCTATTGGGTTTGAATTATAACCATTAGATCTGGGTCATTTGGTTAGTTTTGATGCTCTCTTATTTTACATTTATGGCGCAGCACTTGGCTGTTTTGAGCTGTTTAATATGACCTCAGAAATATTACAGATAGGACTGTTCATGTTTGCCTTTTGTGTCTTAATTACTGCTCTATACATTTGTAGAAATGAACAAATACAAGGCAACATTAGAACCTCCTACCTTCTCTATAATTACAAGCATTTCATGTGAACATCAAAAACCAAAAGAATAATCTCTTCATTAGCTTAAAAGGACTAGTTTACATCCCTAATTTGCTTTAACGTTACTAACATCAGCTCCTCCGTGGTCATCAACGTCCTTTCTTTTTAATGTAACTTAACAATCAAGATGTACAGTATGTGTTCACCGTCACTTTCTGCCTCCCTCTCTCTCACATTCGCTTGTCCTTTGGAATGAGGAGAGGGAGACAGCCATGCCTTGAGTGTTACCATTATAGTAATCATTTACAATCATGTGAAATTTCATTAGCACATGCTCATTCATTAAGCAGCGACAGTAGGCTTCAAATACTTTGCTAGCAGCTGGTTTTAACCAAGCGCTATGCTCTGTTTTTCTTTAGGCAAGAGTTGCTAAGGTTGCACTTCCCCATAGCTGAAAATTAATGTTTTACATCTGTGGTACAATCTGAAAGAGACTTGTGGCAATAACACGACTGCATGTTGGTCTTTGTAGTCGTAATACAGTGAATTATATTTGGACTAGCAAAAGAAAGAACTACAACACCAGGGGAGGAAGAAACATTCTTGAGGACTGTGGGAGCATTTCAATGAACAATAGAGGTAGCATTACATGGACGTTGGAAAATTAAGACCTCTTTAAGATAATTTAACACCTAGAACAAAATCTTCAGCGAATTTAAGACTTTTTAAGACCCCGCGGAAACCCTGTTTCATAGCTTTGGCCATCATTGCTAGCCCTGATGCAAATACGGTACTCAATTTACTACAACAAAATCCGACGGTTAGACATTAAGACAAATTGCTAACAGTTTAGCCTGATTATCTACACCACTTTATTTGGAAGTAAAACCAGTAATGTTAGTAAAAATTCACTGCTCAAGAAATCTATGTTCTGACATGATTACTACCCTGTGGAGTATCATTTCAAATGGTCATTCACTCATCCCCAGCATCACCCATATTCCACACTAATCCCTCCGCAGCTGAGCTAGCAACACAATGTTTTCATCTCAGCAGTGAATCGAATACCTTGTCAAGGATTTGAGACAGCAGCCTATTGGAGAAGTGAGACCTCTCTCATATCATCACTTTTTACCCCACAGCCGTCTCACCAGCTCACAGGGTTGCTCTCCACACACCACCACGGGGGAATCTGGTGTGAAAATGAAACACACTCTGTCACTGTGTTGTCTCCTTTCTCTCCCTACAGAGGCTCAGACTAAACAGCCTGTCTCTAATCGTTATATTTATTTGCTTCAAATGTAAAAGTTGTTTGGGAAAAGAAAGTCTGTTTCCCCTGCTGTGCTCCGAAGGTTGCACCCAAATCTCTTCTGGTGCTCATCTCTTGCCACAATCTGTCCAGCCGTGAACTATTCTCTTTGCGCCCTCTTCTCCTTTTCATCACCATCAAAAGAGGAATGGCAGAGGCACTCTGTCAGCAGCAGGGGGATGGAGAGCTAGCAGAAAATAGAAAAATAAAAAGCCGGAGTGGCTCGACTGGAAGGAAAGTGGGTTAAGAGGGGCGTGATGGATGAGACTGGGAGCTTTCCTGACTCATGGCCTGCTTTCGCCGGTGACTAATGTGGTCAGTGACATCTCTCTCACTACCCCTCAGCCACCTCCACCACGTCTCTCTATCCCACTTGGGATGCTGGTAACCAGCCCGGGGCGGAGTAGCACACAGGATCTCACCCCACTTACAAAGTCCGGGTCACCAAGTCCCGGCTTAGACAGCATAGGTTGTGTGGTGCTGAGGTGGGGGCTAGAACAGGCCTGTGGGGACATGGCTGGGGTCAACCAAAAGCCTGCCTTCCTGTCTTGTTTACTGCTAAACCTCTGGATGGGATGTGTGTATTGGAACGTAGTCAGATCCCGCGGGAGGACAAGATAAGAGCTGTATATTTATCTTCATCCCTCGCTTATGTTTTTAAGACTTCTATCACAGACTTTCAATCCATTTTTCTCCCATCTTCCTTTTATATTTGACCTCATTTTGGGGGTTTCTTGCATGTTTGAGTGTTTTGCTGATCTGTTAAACTGATGGTGGTCTTTTGGTGCAAAAGGATATTAGCTAGTCGGTGTACCATTGCATTCATATTGTGTGTGTTTTTTTATGTATATTTTGAATCGCAATGTGCAAATGTTGTCTAAATTAAACATTAAAAAAGCAATTACTAAAGCAGATGTTTTCCAGATTTTCATTATCATACAGTACATTGTGAAGAGTATAAACTACGCAAATTGCAATTACATTAACATAGCTGTATATATTGTGACGCAAAGTAATGGTAAAAAAGGTCTGAACTACATCATTTTAATGTTTGATGATTTGTTTTACTTAGTTTATTATATTATTATGCTGTCTTAGTGGCTTGGTACAGAGGTTTTTTTTTAAACATACACTTCATTTGGCATTTCCGGACAGTTTCAGTTTTTGTGGCAGAATGTGCATTTGTATACATAAATATAGCATAATTAAATAAAAAAATATTTTTCAGTAAACCTATGTAGTACTACAAACATTTTTAAATTGTTAGACACTTATTTTAGCAGGAAGCAAAGAAGCCTTTTCTCTTGTAGACAGGTGTTAGGTTAGCAAACTCACATGCCTCTGATGGAGGTCACCTTTGCTCCTGCAGTAGCCTCAAACACATTTCAGGTGTTGTTGAGTGGAATTGATTTTCTGAGGACTGTTGTCAGAGAGCCCAGTATGGCTTCAAAGAAGTACAGTGGCACTCAAATGGATGGCGCCTTGACATGGTGTAATGAAAAATACAAAACTCATACCCGCATCCACATCAGTTAGGCTCTAGTGTGCAAAACAATCTCATACAAAACTATGGAGCCTCATTAGTAAGTTTTTTCTGGAGTGGCAAGTGAGGTGCAATACTGACCAACCCTTCACTTTCAACCAATCACAGTGACTCTCTTTGATGATACATACCAGTTGGCCACTGAATTGTGCCTTACAGATGGTTGAAGTGTACACAGCCAGATAAGGTGCAGTGACACACATACATATAAAGACACACCGCAGACGCGCACACTGAAGCCTGCTCATTACTATGATAAGTGTCTGCTCTGCCCCTTGGTTGTTTTCATTTTATTTTCATTTCAAAGAAGACCAGGACCAGCAGCTGCCAGCTACAGATCTGAAGTGTGGTCAGATGTGTCAGCGCATATGTGAGTGTGCATGCTGCCCAGCTATCAATACTGTGGAGTGTCTGTGTGTTTGTGCGTCTGTGTGTGTGTTCGTCAGTGTGTGTGTGTGTTTGTGTATGCACGCGCATATGAGCAGCGACTCTTTGATGGAAGATGATACAGTGCATAACGGCCGAGCTGCCCTTTTGAGTAGCCAGTTTATCTGGTACTGTCTGATGCATCTCTTTCTACTACTAGAGACACGTAGACACACACATATGCTGTATTTTACCCTGGTGGATTTTTCAGTAGAACCTGAAGTCTGAACCTGTGTGCCACACATTGCAAATCTGCTTGCAAGCCACACCCATCAAAATACAAAAACTGTGACAGAAATACGTGAATGCTTCATACACAGTCATGTGAGCTATGTGGAGCACCTGTTTCTGGATGTAAAATGAGATGACAGATATGTTTCCACTTCTTTTTGTACTACTATGGAATGCAAAACTTGCTGAAAATGGCTTCTGCATTTGAATGTGAGTTGGGTGTAAAAGGAGATGTAGAAACAACGCTTCCCACAGCACAGGGTTGAGCCTCTTACAGCTTTTACCATCTCAGTTCTTCCTCAATGAATTATTTAGAGGATCAAGTGTGAGTCAAGGATTTCAAGAGTTAAGCACATGGATAATTATTCTCTTTCTCCTTAAAACGGGCCAAGGAGGGCCCACTTCTTTAGTGCCAGTTAATTTACTCACTCTCTACGCTTCACCCTCTGTGCTTAACACTAACAATTACGCATGTCAGAAACATCAAACGGCTTTCAGACTGTTCTTGGCAAGGTTTTGAGTAAGACAAGGGAAGCTCTGGAGACAAATCACATGTTTCTGGATCCCATCCACAGGTGGGGAACACAGTGTGAGCTGAGATCTGGATAGTGTTGTGTCTGTGTGTGCGTGATAGCGTTGTGTTTGCGTGTGCATGCCTGCGTGCCACCATCTGATACAATCTCACACCTCAGCATGCACTTGGCCTGACCTGAGCGCTGGCAGAGGACAAGCATCTTAAAATATGCTTACCTCACCCATTTACTGCCACCATCACTCACATGGGCTTGCACACACAAACACAATCAAAACTGTTTTGATGCTTTGATTGCGTTGCACTGGTACCCGTGCAAGGCTGACTTATCCTGAAGTGCCTTTATGCATTTGACCCCATGCAACCCTGTCACAAATCACCAGCAGAAGTGTAAAGCTGACCTCTATCATGGTTGTCCCTTCATGGCAAAATCAATAGAGACAATTAGCTACCCTTTTCTCCGGCAATGTTGTTTAAAATCCCAGTAGAACAAACTCCATTTAAATGTCCAAAGACATATATGGGCTACAATCTTGCCAAAAGAAAAAAGAAGAAAAAAAGATATCTAAGAGTATTTAGGTCACATTACAATCACTCTCCTACAACCTTAATGCGTATTATCTGGTATTTACCATCTCATATGACCAAATCAGCTCCTTTAAACAGTTAATTAGATTGACTGAAGTAGGAGTGAAAGGCATGCAACTGTGAACTGTACGCATCTTGGCGTATAATGCTACAGACGTTAGAGTAAAAAACAAAAATTAAAAGCAACTATTCATCTATTCTAGTGCACACTGCCTCTACAAAAGACCTATATAGGCTACACTGTAACAATAGGAAGAATCAAATGACTGCGCCCAGTTTGAGCCATGCTCCTCTTATCCCTTATCACTCTGCTATTAATTGCATTATTCACGATATGTCAGCCCGCTGTCACTGCCCAGTGCGGAAACTGCGCTGCGAGCCCGGCAATTAAAAAGGAATTAAGAGCACTTACCACTTACAGCGAGGAGCGGCGAAGGCAAGGTGCGGGGTCGCAAGTTGTCAAATAATTGTTTGCTTCTGCCGTATCTGTAAGAAGGTCATCGTTTTAGGTTTTATTTTTTGCTGTGCTGCTGTGCTGACGGCGGTATCACTCTGGACGGTTTCTCCGCTCAGTGCTGCTGGTCACTCGGCATCCAAGGCGCGGTGAGGAAGGCGAGCTGTTGTGGAGAGAGGAGAGGAGAGGGGAGGAGAGGGGAGGGGAGGGAGGTAGAAGCTGGGAGAAGGAGGAGGGTTGGGGGGTACATGCCGGGTTGCTTTCAGCGGCAAGGCAAACAGCGACCATGTGTGGCCTCTTGAGGCATAGGCTAATAAACACTAGCTCTGTCCGGTAAGGTGACTTGAGTTGAAAAAATATAAAAAAAAAATGTATTGCACAATTTAATAATTTCACATTGACATTGTCCTGTTGTTCATTATGAATTATGACTTCATGTGCATTTACATTTATTCAACTCACAACTGCTATATGTGTCGTCTCTGGAGCAACAAAGGGTTAGGAGTCTTGTTCAAGGACACATTGGTGGATGGGTCACAGTGGGGGATTGAACCCCGATCTCTCACACCAAAGGTATGTTTAAAGGTGCTATATGTAGTTTTCAATGCCCACTAGTGTGGTTTTTAGATTGCAACTAGGTGTGTGCTAGTACGCCTGCTCAAACTCATGAGCGTGCATAATACGACATACAGAGAGGACATACCGGGAGACAGCTTTACACAAAATGCTTGAAACTCCCACTGCAATGTAATAGTAATATTTTGATCAGCTTGAGGTTGAACTAATCCATTGTCACACTGACTGCATTCAGCCAATGTGACATGTCTGCATTAGCTCACGCTTTTCAGTAACTAACGCTATTTGTGTATCTTTCACCAGAGAGGCTCAGCAATGTCAGCAAAGCTAAATGTATTGGATGATAACGAAAAAGGTAACTGAGCTATACTGAATATTGTTGCCGCGCAGCAAGAAACGTTATGGGTCTTCCAATGTGTTGTTGTCCTGCGCCATTATGCTGCATTGTTGTATATTATGTAGGACTCTTTGCCCGGTGAAGAGGATGTGTACCTGAGTATCAGTATAACAAAAATATTTGTAAATTGAACATAACGAAGCGAACAGCAGTGGATCCATGGCTAATGTTAGCTGGCTGCCCCTGTGTTGCTTCACTATACACATGGTGGAGCCCTATCGGCCAAACTCGAGGCTTTAAAGGCAGTCCACAAACCAATGGGTGACGTCCCGATGACTATGTCCATTTCTTATATACAGTCTATGGTCCAAACACAAAGAAGTTGGGAACCACTAATCTAGACCATACAGAGAGTACACAATGGTTCTCTATTGCATTATTGGTTGATCATTTTCTTAATTAGCAAAGCCTTTTAGCACTGTCCTGTCAACCGAAATCAACAAAAAACAATACAATCAACCTAATTCCAAAAATAAACACATGACATCAAAACACTTTTACTGATTTTGTTGCAGTAGTACATCATATTTATGTTTACATCAAAGGTTTGTGCAATGTATTGGCTGTGAGAATTTTATTACCTTCTGATGAAAACTATATAAGGCAATGTCATTCATTTTTCTCAGTTCACATGTTGCAGGATCAACTTTTTGTTTGATGCTTGCCCTATGTAATGTCACATCAGTGAGGGCATACAATTTTGATTACGTGGTTTCATAGGTAGAACTCGAGAGAAAATCAACCATGTATAGTTATGTTGTCCAATTTGACCTTTGGTCCCTGTGTCGGAGATAGAGAGATCAAAATGGCAAGTTGCCATGAGTTGGTTCACCTCAGCACCAAGGACAACATATTCAAGCTAAATAATTTTTAGATGAGATCAAAAGCCTACCACTCTCACATCTAAATAAGCCTAAAAAGCTGCAGATAAGGTTTTCTTAGCTGGATAATGACTGGGAAGTAGGAGCTAGCAAAATCCACCTATCAGCACCTCTGAAGCTTCTAAAGCTCATAAATTAAGAGTTAACATTAAAGCGTCTATAATCAATGGAATCTGCAGCTCAGCTTTAATGAGCTTTATAGTGAGTTTCAACTCTCACTGACAGTGTCATTTTCAGCCACAACACTTGCTGCCACCAGCATACTGAGCTCCTGGAGGTATGCTGTTTGGGGTTTTCAGCATGGTTCGAATTATGGGGGGGATTTGGGGGGTTTGACCCCCCTAATAAAGGCTTGGACCATCCCATAAGAGGCAAAAACAACATTTGAGTGGGGTTTTTCTTACCTGTAATTGTAAATATTACAATATATTTCCCATACTCAGGCCTTACACTCAAGAATCCTGAAATATGATTTCTGACACCCCTAAAATGGTGTTTCCTTAGTTTGAGGTTAGTTGAACTTCTTGTCATCACTGCCAGCGACAGCTGCTCTGGTCCAGGCCACCACACGCTGGTGGAGACACTGAAAGTTAATATCAGTAGTTAGCTATCTAGCTTCTTTAATACACTTAACTTTTCCACCTTCAGAGTTTCATAATTAGCATTTATTTTACTTTAAATGAGCTATGTTAGCTAGCTCAGAGCCCAGCCTGTCATTTCATTACCACTATATCCATTCGTCCATCCATCGTCAACCACTTATCCTGCGTACAGGGTCGCTGGGGGCTGGCAGCAGTCCCAGCTGACATCGGGCGAAAGGAAGGGTACTACATCCATATTTTATGTAATTCCAACACTGGTGCTTAGGCATGAGCAGTGAAATTGGGGATTAATTACTGTAGATACACATTTTGACATCAATATAGAGTTTATTATTTCATTTTAAGAAGGCAACTTGAGTCTTCCTACAATAAGCATGATGATCTTGTGAGTCTTCCTACAATAAGCATGATGATCTTGTGAGTCTTCCTACAAT
>JAPMOB010130382.1:0-25622 GCA_029875015.1 Lepomis gibbosus | reverse complement strand
AGCAGGTATAGAATACATAGAACAAATGGAGTTTCAGCACGGAGCGCCAGACTCGATTATCTGCCAAGGACATACACACAATTTAGTGTCTGCAGTGTGCTCTCTTCCCTTGGCTAAGCTGACTAAAGGCCAGTTTCTCCTAAATGTATTCAATTATTGAACACCTTCCACCCCATCTCTCTCCCAGCTACCTCACTTTATCGCTTCCCCTCGTTCCCTCAAAGCTGTCTCACTTCCCATTTTTCCTCTGACCTGTTCTATCTCACAACATATCCATCTTAGTCTCCTCCTCTCACACTGTTACTCTTCAAACCGAGTGTATCTTGCCTCCATCTATCTTTTACCTTCTCTCATGCTCTCTTTCTTGCATTTCAGTGGAACCAACATTTTTGTAAGATTACGGCCCCTTTGGCTCTGTTTCCTCTCAACCTCCAGCCCCACCTTGAAGACAAATAAAACAGCTTGTCTCTTAGTCACATCACACAAGCTTCCACTTCAGTATCTTGTTTGTGTATTTAAGAGCTTTCTGTGCAGTTCCATGTGCCGTGGATGTGTGTGTGTGTGTGTTTTTGATGACTACATTGCAATATCTCAGCTGCTGGGACCTTACATAGTTGTGGACACATTTTGATATTTGTCCTGTTTGTGTGTTTGTGTGTGTGTGGGTCTGCAGGTGGTCCATGAGGCTTACACCAGGTTCACTGAGGATTCTCTGATGCAGTCTGTGTGTGATAAGACCTCGGAGAGCACAGAGGTCACAATTAAGGTCAGTGGTGGAACCGAGGAGCAGTTTCTTTTTCACACAGAGTGAAGTGGGGTGACCACAAATATAAGTACATTAAAATAAGTTATCAACATGCCATAACTAGTATGTGAAAAATGTAGCTCATTGTCAAAATGCCACTTTGGATTTTCTGACAATTTCTGAAAAGCAGCAAAACCTACATTAGTTTTACTTTGACACTTACTGTCAACAACTCAAGCTCCAACCTTTCATCACTGTATCGGCCTTGAAAGTGAAATCAGGCTAATGGGTCAACAAAACAAGTGTTTCAACAGCAGGGTTTTTGATAAGATATAGGATAATTAGAGCAATAATACCTGAGACTGATGTCTTGATCACGAGGAGCTGCAGCTGAGTAATGTCTAAAACCTGATTACAAAACTCCTTTGTACTGTCGGAAGTTTTCCTTCAAAGTGGTATATAAAAAATCATCAGACAACAGAGAAATCATTAACCGTCCTTGTGTTTTAGATTGCTTGGCAGAAACTGGCTGCTACATAATGTCACCTCAATTCCAAGTGTAATTAAAAGGCAATCAACCTTACTACGCTCAGTAGTGGAACAGATTAGATTAAAGTTTATAGGAAGGACTTTTTGTGAAACTAACATAAAGAGAAAGTAAAGTGGTCATGGTTCAGGGACTTCTTTGAGTTGTTTGATTAGAGGTGTGCACTGTAACATAAAAGTACAGTAGCTTTCTCAAATGTGTTGATTCAAATATCAAACAATATCTAGGCATCCAGTTAATTGTTGGACTAAATTTGGTTGAAAATGTTTTTATAACCCTGGCTTACATATAACTATTGTTTTAGCAGATTTTAAATAACTCTATTTTAAGGAGAAGAAGGTAATCACTACAAGTAAAGTCTTTGAAATTCTGTTTTGAAATTCTACAACAGTAATATATACCAAGACAAATAAAGTTTTAACTTAGATGTTTTGAAATCAGTCCTCTTAAATTACCCATGTCTACATATTTAATACAAATCAGATACATTTTCTGTCAACATACATAAATCCATTCCTGCAGAATGTTCTCTGCTTCAGTAATAATTCTGCACATTTCTGTTACCTCAGTGTAACAAGAAAATAAGTAGTGATGGCTGCATGGCAGTGGAAGGTAAATCTATAAATATGGTCCTAGAAACATGTACATAAATGATTTACGCTGCTTCTTCACTGACCTAAATTTGTACCCCTTCTCTTTCCTTCCCTTTCTCCATCCTATGCCACTCTCCTCCTCCATCACTCCCACTCTGTTGTGGTGATCTGTTTTGTACTCGTCTCGCCCCATCCCTCTCTCTTTTCTTGTGTCTCCCATTAATTTCCGCCACCACCTTTTTTCTGGTTTCTCCTTCCTTCTGCACCCCTTTTGTTTATTATTATCTTTATTATACCTTCTCTACTCCCTCCTCTTTCTTCATTTCCTTCTTGTCTTTGCCTTTTGTAACCTCATGGCTTTCTTTTTTGACCCCCCCCCCTTCTTCACATGTCCTCTCCTCTTCTGTGCTTCCTCCTCCCTCTTTTTCTGTAGGGCCTTGAGGTGTCCAAACCAGGTCGCTACCAGGCTCTCACCTCAGACAATTTTTTGGAGATGAGTGACTCCGGTGTGGAGTTTACCTCATCTGGCCTCCCACTGGACAGTGACACTGATGCTCCGACGAATTATGCCTCCCATAAGCCGCTTCTGAATGCCATCTCCCCTACAGCCGTCACAGGAGGAGTTCACTCTGACAGCCTGACCACAGTGTCCCCCCACGGTGACCTCAGCGCAAGCCGGACCCCTGACTCCATCATGAGTGCTAGCCCTGCCTCCAATCCTCGCTCTCTTGCTGCCGTCACCCCTGATGGCAGCCTGCGTGGTGCTGCATCGCCGGGAACAGCCTCCAGGGGTACCGCTGGGTCGGATTCAGCCAAGACAGAGGGAGGGGCGGAGAACGGAGAAGCTGAGCAGAAGGAGGAATCAGCTCAGAGCACCTGAGAAGATGCAGCAGGGTGTATTTTTTTTAGCTCATGGTTCTTATACAGTATTGACATCCACAACCATCTGGCTGCGTTTCTGGGAATCATATTCAAACAACACCAAGTTCCTAATCATTGCATTTGAAACAACATCACAGACAAAATATTCATGCTTGGATCCAGATTTCAGTTTAGCCTAGAAGAAAATAATAAAAAGGCAGTTGCACAATGTGCCCTATACAAAATTGATGCACTAAATGAGATGCAAAAAAGAGCAAAGCCAAGCTCTATCAAAAGAAGAACAAAGCAATTCTGTGCATATGGAAAAAGCATGCATTTAAATTAAACATTAAAGTAGATATCATAGTTCACATCTACAGGAAAATGCTGACATTAGAGTAGATTGACTGCATGAAAGCTTCAATGGGCTAAAGAAGCAAAGGCTCCAAAAGAAGTTATGATGATGCGAAAAGGGTAAAACACACTCAGCACTTTTAGGAAAAAACCTAAATAGGATCAAATGATTTTAGCTCTTGTTAAAAGTTTGTAAAAAAATAAAAATAAAAAAAGAAAGAAAGAAAGAAAGAAAATACGGGACTTTGACAGTTTGACAGGTAGAGTCAGTAGACTCAGTAGATATCAGTAGATATTATTTTCTGAGACCAAGGCCAACAACAGCAAAGAGCTTCTACTGTATTGAGCTGAATCTCAATGTGTTGCCGCTGACAGCACTTTTGTTTGCTCTCATGGCATCAGACAAACACTGCAATGATTGCATTTCATTCCACCCACACACAGACTCCATTATTAACAGTACAAGTATGTCAGAAAGTGTATCAGCCTTGCAGACAGAACTGCTTGTCTCAGCACTCATTCACCCCTATCCATGAGGAAAAACCTCCTCAACTTATTCTTCTTAAAAAAAACCCTGCAAACTGAAACAAGCTCTGTAGATTGAATACCATCACTCCTATGCAAGCGCTGCTGGTAGTTTTGTTTTCTCTCACATCTTGGTTGTCAGATCTGCCACATTTGAAGGCATCATCTAAAGAAACCCGTTGAAATCGTCCACCTCATCTCACTCACGCTAAAGATGAAAGCCAGAGAAAACACCCACAAGAACAACAACTAACTGTAGAAACCATCCTCATCTATTTTTATTTCCCCCCCAGTGGAGTTGTCACAAGCCCTGTCAGAGCAAAATAAAATTCTGAGAATACTTCTGGGACTTTTGGAACAGCTCCCGGGAAAGTAATTGGATTCTTGGTCTCTTCGCAGAAGGACCGATTCACGGACGCCATAGAGTGAGGAGTGGTGATAAAAGAGACGACAGAGATGGAACAGGGTACTATTCAGGGAACAGATAAATGACTTGCATGATTTAAAGCCTCCTATTTTCATCTCAGCCCCCATCCATCGGGGGAGCGCTGATTATTGTAGCCCAGTTGTTTGCCAAAATGAAGTGACTGGAAAGACGCAGTTGGATCAGTCTTTGATAACGATGCAGCCTACAGCCCCAGCAGAATGAGACAGAGATTATGAGAGGTCTGTGTGGAAGGGGGTTCGTACAAAGCAACCATCAATATTAGACATTCAGTGCGCTGCATGGAGACATGATTCCTTTCAGTACATGAAAAATAGGAAATGAAAAAGAACACATTCTCATAAAAAAATCCTGAATTAATGATTAAAGTAATGTAAATAACTAAAGAAAAGTTTGCTGCTGGTGCTACATGGATCCAAACCCACCATACAATCCAGTGACATTGATGCTACTATTGACATTACCAGAAATAATATTACAAAGGGGTATCACTCAACATCGTCGAAGTATAGAGAAGGTCAAATGTTTACAACCCCTCCAGTTTTTGTATTCAGCAACTCTGTGACCTTTTTTTTGAACCAAGGGCATTCAAATCCTAATAACTGATGCTTCATACTGTAGATTTGGTTACTTTCTAAATCATATTTTTTTAAAAAGACCCTTAGACAGTTTTGTTTTTCGAGGATCTCCACACAAGGAGACCTGGGCAAATCAGAAACAAGAGGCTCATAACTCACCTATAACAACAATAAACACTTTATCGAGAGTAATAAAAAGAAAGAAAAGATACAAGTGATGGACCACAGACATACAGATTAGAGAAAGTACAAACCGTGATGTGACAAAAGTTCAAACAAATTTAAAGAAAAGCACGGACAGAGTCAATTAGATTAAACTCTCACAGCTATAACAATTGCTTTTGACTAATTAACAGTTTCTTTGCAGTGGAAGACGCCTGTGGGCTAATTCAGGTCACAGGAAACAGATTTACACCAAAGACAATTCACAGAATGAGAGCAAGACATCTCACACTGCTGAGGAAACTTCGGCAAAGCGTGCCCCCCCCCTATTGTAAGAGTGCAGCACTTTTACACCTTTGGGGAATCAGTACAGTATTCATAGCAACATCAATCATGCGCTTGACCTACTAAAATACACCAAACCACAGCGATCTTCATCATAACAAGGCTCTACTGTCCCAAGGATCCCATTTAATATCACTATTATTGTTGCCATTGACAGCTTAGCAGTATATGGCTACCTCAAGCTGCAACTGAATTGATGTTAACCTGGAAAGTCTGCAAGATTTACGACCCTTACCTCTAAGGGTTGCTAAAAGCAGTCAGACAGACATAAAAGTTTGGTGTAAGGACAAGAAAAGCACAAGATTTAACACACATAATCCTTTTGAAACAAGGAAAAGGTCACATTTTAATTAAAAGGGGTGAAAAATAAGTAGCAGCTATTGTAAATACCGTACGTTACGTGGATCTACAAAAAATGACAAGGCTATCTTTCTTTTTCAGGAAGATGTACTTTGGATTGAGTCTTTAAATACTGCAGAGGAATCATGTGTAAAATGGCTTGCATACCCTGCTTACATGTCATAGAAGTGTTGATGTTGTACGGCTGTTTTAAATGGAAGTGCTTTTACTCATGCAGGGAATTCTTGACTTTCTCCTATATATTAACACTAAGAGGCCACATTAACACTCCTTTGTGTATAATGAAAATATCAGGTTGACTCAAATACCCTCTGATAATAAGGTTGGGTGTAATAAAGACAAAATAATGTTCAATTCAATTAAATCTAAAGCAATATTAATGATAATGGCACTGAGACATCGCTAACATCCACTAGGAAAGTGGAATCTGACCTTACACATCAGTCACTTTTAATCATTCTTTTTTCCACTACTGTAAATATAAAGATATGTGATATGCATGTGAAAAAAACAATATATTTCTTATTGCAAGGCTTATGCAAGATTTTATATGATTAAAACGCTGCATCGATCCTTTAACCACACATCCACAGTAGGTAGGAAACTAACACCCAAGGCTGCAGATGCATTCAGCTCAGAAGACTCTCCCGTCTAAATCATGTCATGTTTACATGTTTGGGTGACAGACAGTGATGCTGTGTGAAATCCTTTCATCAAAATTTGCTTCAGCTGTGTTGGAGTATAGTCGCCTCAGGGGTGCACTATTTGACACAGCAACAGTGTACCCCTCAGGTAGTCTTATGTAGACTGTTAATTTTAGGACGCTGCCAGCATAACTGGAGCAGCACAGACAAAGTGCTTTACAATTACATAAAAGTTTTATTCTTAATAAAGCAGCATCAAATGAAAAAACAAAACTTGATCCTTAACTTAAACTTAAATAATTAAAACATGCTGACACAAATGTTATTAAGTTACTGAACTGATGATTTAAACAAAATACACATTTACTGTCTTGCCAGAGAGTTTGACTCCAAAAACCACCTAAATTTTGATCTGAGTTAAAATATTAGTATATTAAGGACTGGGCTTGCTGTGTGCAATCACTGAAGCGAGCTGTTGGGCGTTAGATAATTGCTGTAATGTTAAACTAAATACTCATTAACCAACAATATCCCATTTCCTACTTCCACATGTGTTCATAGGATACATACAACAAAAAATAAGACAGTTTTGAAGTCGATTGGACACCTTTGGTTTGCTTTCCCTACTCCCACTGGTCGTCCAGCTAGTGAGCAGACTTAGTTACAAGCAGCTGAGTGGGAAAAATATTTACATCAGCCTCCCAGTTGTAGTCAGAGATACAATAGCTTGCACTTGGTCCAGCAATGGCAAAATGGCTACAAAGCCACCACTGCGGGCAGTTGTAATTAAATAAAATCTCTTATTACCCCTAATGCAATCAATTCAGCTAATAAAAAGGAGCTATATCCTGTTTATCTGGTTTTAGTTTAACATTAGTCACAAGCAACATAAAGCAACATAATAAATAGGCCCTTTATCTTGAGTGACTAAAAGGCAGCATAAAAGCTCCCAGATTGAATAACAAGAGGTTTTCTGCTTCTTTCCTTGAACATCACTTAAATGCAGCATAACAAAGCAAATCAGCATATTACCCAGAATGCC
Source organism: Lepomis gibbosus (assembly GCA_029875015.1). NCBI lineage: Eukaryota > Metazoa > Chordata > Actinopteri > Centrarchiformes > Centrarchidae > Lepomis > Lepomis gibbosus. The sequence continues at coordinate 18,421 of JAPMOB010130382.1, read as the reverse complement.
TGAGTATTCCTTTAATAATGTGGGGGAAAATTACATAAAATTGGAAAGCAGCACAAAGGTGAAACGTTTCATTCTTGACGTAAATTACAATGCCTCTGTTGGACGGCACGTTGGTGTTTCGCAGGGTGAAGGGCCACGAGCCTCCAGCATGTTCCTGTTGGAAGAATAATACTAAAGTTCAGACAATAACAGTTGATGAAGGCTTTATGAAAGGATTTCACTGTCATTCAACCTCATCTGATGTTTTCTGTTTCATTACACATCAGAGCCGGTATGCACAAAGCCTCTCAGAACAGAAGTGCTGAACCGTGTGTGGGTAGGGAGAGATTTAATAAAAAATCTTCTTTCAGTTCTGGTAGATTTGCTCATCTGTTAATCTACTATTCACAGTAATTCCCAAGAATATAATGAAAAATCCTGAAATGTTGCCTGCAGTGTGACAGTTTGCTAATACCTTTGATCGTAATAGAAACGTGCTTTCACCGAAAATATCAGAATAACTGTCAGCTGCGGTTTCTGACACTGAGATAAATTAATTTTAATTCACTCTGTAGCTATTTTCAGTGTCTCTTACTATGATTAAATTTAGTCTTATCTTTGATTCATGAAAGATAATTGGAGAAAATAAGTGTCACTCTAGGCTCACTCTATAATGTGTAGGAATGACATTTTTATGAATAAGGAACACACAATTTCAAATCAGGTGGATATTCTTTTGGACAAACTGATCCCAGTTCAGTAGCACCCCCTCTCTGCTCTGCATTGCGAGTTGTTCAGAAATGCATCGTGCTCTTATCGGCTTGAAAAAATGTTTTGTACTTCCCACACATCTGTCCCCACCGTGATACTCCCAGCACCTGAGAATGTTTTTTGTACAAAAAAACCTGAAATGATATTCCTAAAAAAAACTTTAATATAATCAGTGTGTTTGTACTGTAGTTTGACAGAACAAGTGCATTAGCAGAAAAAAACTCACACCTTCTTTGAATGAATGAACATGCTTGAATCATCGTCAGAACTTTTTGTAGTATCTCATTTAGCACCAAAACGACTAATCTCGCTACCTGTGTGCTTTGTATTTCTCCTTACTCTGATATTATAGCCTATATCTGCTGTCCAAGTGTATACCTAAGAGTTAGTGTAACTGCAGCATGCTGACCTGTAGATTGCTTGTGGACAGCAGCCGTGATGCTAATAGCTAATAATGATAGTAATAATATGAATTGCAGTTTTCTGTACAGCTAGCCTTCTGAGTCCGTCCTGATCCTGTTGCTGGGCCCTGGCCCTGGTTCCCCATGATCTTCTTGACTCTTAATATCACCTTTCACCGCCGGCAGAGTGATGGTTAAAGGAGCGTTCAAGTGTTATAAGAGGTCACTGCCAATCATCTAGGGTGTTTTTATTTCTTATTGCTGTCAGCACAGGCAGTGTAGCTGAAAACAAGAAAGCTTTCTTGGTGGAAATAAAAGGCTTCACTTACAAAAGAATCACTGTTAGAATTTTGGCTTTCCAACTTTGTTGCGTTGTTCATGTTTTTATCTAAGGCATCTTCTAACCTTGACTTTACTAACATCACTTCTGATATGACTTGATTATGCAGTTCCCCAATTCTTAACCTTGAAGCTCATGTTTGATTAAAAGTTTAGAAATTAACATACATGGTCTCATTCTAAGCAGCATTAGAAGTTTGTGTGCCAGAGGTTTATTTTAAATATTACCATCACATGCTGAATGCCATACTATTTGCATTTACAATTTACATAATCTCTGTCTGAGTTGTGAGACGGTTTTGGGAAACCCCAGAGTCAGGATGGCTCAAAAGGCGAAATTAGATTTTATTGGATGTTTTAGCGCATGAATCAGGCAGGAGAAGTATTGTCACTGTCAATGTTACTGTTATAAATAAAAGATTGTTTAGTTAAAGTTTTAACTAAAAAAAATTTACAAGAAAATCTTTCCTTTTCTTTTGATGAAATGTGTCTGCACATAATTATTTTCTGTAATCAAGTAATAATTATCATATTTTAGCTTTAAAGTTTAAGGCAGGTATGTCTGTGTGGAGTAAAAGAGAATCATGCAGCTGACTGACAGGGAAGTTAAAGTCTTATTGCTCCTGCCATAGCTCATGAGAGGCTATATAACACTGTTCATGTCTTATGGGGGGGGTCAAGATATGTATCTGTTTGTTAAATCTGTATGAATTCTGAAGCCTTTAAAAACACAACTGCAGACTTCCTCCAAGATGATCTGGTTTCTCTGCTTCTCTACATGTGAGTTGTATTGGTCATGTGCCATTTTTGTAGTTGATTTTCAAATCTGTATTTTTCTACTATCCTGTATGTTTGGTGAAAAGGTAGCATGTTTCCTGCATTGTGTTTGAGCTTTGATTTAGTGGACATATACAAACATATACAGTAAACATCTAAACATGGATGTGTGTATTCACCAGGATAGTTTAGGTTAGAAATGATGAAAGAAAAGTTACAAGGAGGCATTACAGTATGTTAATCCTGTACGTCTTAGATACCAGAAATTCTGGTCTGGTCACTGGTTCGTCGTTACTTGTTTTCATTTTCATTTTGAAAGAAATCACTGGAATGCTTCATATCAGATCTCAAGAGTTCAGATCTCATTTGATATTTTTCCAAAGCTGGGTAATCATTGACTTTAACAATACTTCACTGCACTGCCATGAACAATTGACCACACACCCACTTGTTTGCTTGAAGATTGAATCAGTGATTACCGGTGTAAGACCTTTTCCTGCACAGACTTTTGTAAAGCTTCTCTTTTTTCTGTAATGAATGAATTAAATGACTTTTCAACAGAGCCCGAATCAAAAGATTAAATGTGTGTTATATGTATGCTGTATGCTGATTTTCATTCATAAAGTTATTTCCCATTTGAATTTCAGTAATGGATTAGCAAGCACACAACATGCTAGGAAATTGAAGCTCTTAAACTGTGTGATTGCCTAAATACAATAAGATGTAGTAGAAGCTGTGGTAAGTAGAGAATAGATTTGTACAGTTTTGACTCTGGTTGATTGTGCTCCCACTGCCTGTACGCAGAGTGGGTGCTGCAGCTATAGGACTGCAGCTTACTTACATAACATTTTCTTAGTGCTTTTACTTTAGTGTGTAAGACTTTGGTTGGTAATGAAGTGAGGGGCACCCCTGCCAGTCCAACAGATGATGATCAACAGAAAGCACACAGACACCAATAGGAACAGCAACCAAACCCATTATTTTTTAGAGAAACATCAATGGATCATTTCTCTTTCAAAATAACAACAAATAATAAACAATTAAATTATAATAAATATCCTTTCTAACTCTCTTCTCAAAGACACTGTAATGCTAAGTTATTATTATTGTTTTGTTACTAATTATGTGCATAATTCACTGTCTAAAACTAATTCAGTATATTTGAGAAATATTCTTTAATAACACACCAAAGTCAAATGTTTGAATGCAAAGTGAAGCAAAAATTAAAATACACATAATAACATATAAAGACTTGTTGGATTTAGTTTATAATGTTCGCATGAACCTGCTAAGATTTTTACGGAATCCAGACTTACAAATTCCTCTCCACTCTAAAATGTGTTTGGCTTACTGTTACTTCACCTGGATTTTAGTACAGATTAATGAGTCTGATGCAAGAAGGCTGTTTTCAGCTTAAGCATTATTTTGTGAGATGCTAAAATATAAAGCCTCCATGCATGCATATTCATATATATTGGATTTTTCAATAAGTGGATCTAATAATATCATGTTTTTTACTGCATCAGACACAGTATTATTCCAAATCAGAGCATTGTATATGTCTTAAAAGTGTCTGAAAGGGGATCTTCACGCTCACACAGAGAGATTATTAGTGAACCAGCCTGCTACATACAAGGTACAAGGCACAAATATATGTAATTGTCACATTACAATAGGGTTGTAAAAAAGACATGTAAAAAAGTTTGTAATTCCCTTATGCTACACAGCAAAAATCAATTATATACAGAAATGTGCTGAGGATGAAACTCCATTCTGCTAATGAGTTCAGACAAGGGGTTTTGAAAGTGGGAGATGGGCCTCCACAGGGGGCCCAGTGAATGGAAGAAAGAAAAATATTACATAGTTATTAAAAGCAGATCACATAGAATAGCAGATGTGTGTGTGATTTGGTTAAAGATACTGTAGTTTTGGATAAGTTTACTGTCTTTCCCAGAGTCAGAAACTAATAAATGCTATTCTTTGAAATTATGTAAAACAATAATATCAGGTTATCTTGACTTAATTAAGTGTCTGTGGGATAAATTAACATAATTATGATCCCATAGATACCCAGGAATTGAGCAAAACTAAGCAAGTAAACTAATGTGGTGTCCACTGGGGACGCTAGTCTTTGAAAGCATTTATTAAAAACAAAAAAACTAAACATGCAATGAAGAAATAAATGCACATCGTCCAAAAAAGTAACTTAAAGTAAAAAAAACAAAAACACGCTGATTACAGCATTAATTTAGATATATATATTTTATTTTGAGTTGTCACCTGCCACCTGACTTTTGTGTTTCCCTTTATATAAATAAAGACACTCCCACCATAAATTGGTGCAGAAATTTTCTCCAGAATGCAGGAAATTAATTGTTTAATGCTTAAAATCTTCTGGGTGAGGACCCCCAGACCCCCCACATAGCCGATATATTTCACGTTGAATACATGAAAACAGCATTAAAATATCTTCTGTCTTGTTCTAGTGAGCTCAGTATTGTGCCACATCTCGTGAGCTAAATTCTATCGGCACACACCCATAATCTGTCTGAGCCCTTATGCCCTCACCACCCTTGGTGAGGGGGCACCTTTTGTCCAGGTTTTGTTTGAGTTGAGGCCCACAGTCTCAGATTTAAAAAATTCCTGGTTGAGACCATATAGTCAGTGGTTTAGCCTGCATAACCCGAGTGATTGCCTCTATACCAGTTCTTTGACAGTTCAGCCCCTGTTGTCCTCAGACAGGCCCGTCCTGCTCTGGTCCTGCTCCCGCTGAAGGCGCCCTGGCCGCCAGCCAACCGGGGCGGAGCCGGATATGACGTAGATTCAAGCGCTAGGAAGCCCAGGGACTGGCGCGCCAAATTTCAAAGGACTTCCTCCTGGGAGGAAAGGAGGCGAGAAGCTGTACCGAAGTCTGGCAAACAACGGCGGATAAACTCCTGCAGAAATAATAAAATGTATGTAAACTTGACGAGTTAAACCCGCTGGTTGAGCAGTCGACGGCGTTTTGAGGAGTAACTCGCATAAACTCGATGTGAAGCTGAGTTATTATTGTAAGTGGCAGCTTTGACTTTCATTCTGTCCTACAAGGAACTAACGTCAGCTAACTTAGCTTACTCCTGTTTCTGACTGACCGCAGAGCTACTTGTTGAGCTCTTATCTCACCGTTAACCGATGTGTGCTTGAGTAAAAGTGTAGATTACACGAGGATAGATGCAGATGTTGCTGCTAAAAGGAGGTTTTGACCTGACGAGCCGTTCATTTCGTGTCGGTTATTGTTTCTTGCTTTGTGTCTTGATCCCATGATTTGTCAGTGACTCTTACGTGCAGACGTGCATGCGGTGCACTGCTGCAGCTAGCTGAATTTAACCAAGTGAACTTGACAGTTTGTATGATCTATATGTTTCTGCTTCTGTCTGACATTAGATTAATTTAACATGTGTCTGTAAGGAAATGACAAAACCTGTTTTTGTGCTTTTATGTCGTCTGTAGTAAAGTAAATTATATTTATAAAGTCTAAGCTTGTTTTTTTTCAGACTCTAAGTAGAGCAATTAAGCAAAAGCCAGTTTTGCTTCAAGGACTTTTCTTTTGTTGTCTTTCAGATCAGACAGTCCTCAGCCGTTACACCCTGTCAGGCTTCCCACCTGTGAGGCAGCTGATGTCAATTGATGTCAGGAGCATGGGATTTTAATCTCACTCATACACACATGCAGACTCAGATGACAGCTGTTCGAACCTGAAAATATTAAGCGTCAGAAAGCTAAAAGTCACGGCTGTCAAGTTTTCTGGCAGGTTTACTTTTCAGGGTTTTGCTGTTTACTGCACCTTTAGAATTAGCAGCACAGCAACACACTGCATTACCAGAGCTCTTTATTCTCAAATCCACCGTCTCATAGCCTCCCCTCCATGGGGGTTTGAGGTCTGTTTGATTTTGAGCTCATACCACTGTGCAGACGCTCAATTCTACACTTCACCAGCTTATACAGTTACTCTATATCCTCATTATTTATTCATGTATTCACAGCAGGACACAAGTCATCAGCTTTCCATACTAATGCAAGCATCTGTTGCTCCAAGCTGCTGCACCTGCCTGTAACCTTCACACTCAGTGCTTCCACGCCTATTTTTTAGAATATTTTATCTTGCTTCAATTTAGCCTTATGAAATCAGTCAGCACTCTTTGGTTAAACCCGAATGCATTCACTTTAAGTGCTGTCCACTAGCAAATAGTTGCATCGCACTATGGAGCACAACCTTCTGTAGCTCAGGGCCTGTCATAGATAGGGTCGTGGCCTCTGGGTGGAACAGGTGAGGGCTTAGCGGTGGCAGACAATCAAACCCTTCAGTCATGCTGTCCGGGGTGCAGCCATGCTTCCAGTTGCTTCGGATCGGTTCGTCAGCTGGAGAGTCGGCGCGGGACCTGTACACGTTCAGGCCGACGCTGAGCCACTCTGTGTTCCGTCTGGGCCGGGCGGCGGAGCTGTGTGACGTCACGCTGGACTCTACGTCCGTGTCCCGAATCCACGCTGAGCTGCACGCAGAGAGGGAGGGGAGCGGAGGTGACGCAGCTGGGCAGGAGGAGGGCTGGAGGGTCCGCATCAAAGACAGGAGCAGTCATGGTGAGAGCAGGGCTGAGTCACACACTTAAAAGTTAAGATGAGACACACTCACTCCCCAGCACAGTCATTGTAGAAGAGAGGAAGAAGCACAGTTACACACCCACTTACAGGAAATCTTCTGCTTCTACAGAAAAATACATTTTCCCACAGACACGACATTATACATACTAATTGTTTATAGAAAGAAGTGCAATTATTTGTGTGTGAGAAATAAAAATGTCAAACAAGTCTGGGCCCACATACCCAGGATTGACAGGAATGCAGATACTAAGTATTGTAGACTGGCAAAACAGCCTAACGCACATTTTTTGATGTGGGGGTGGCACACACACACATTCACACATATGCTGCCTTCTGCTGAATTACTAGCAGGAATACCAAAACACCTGCAGCCTGACAGGAGCCTAGCCACACAAACCAACACATACACGGCTATTAACTGCCCAAACGCAGCTGTAGACACTCGCTCAAACACACATTAGGATCTAATTGCATCTCTGAAACCTCAACTTTTTGAAAACTTTTTAATTATCTCTCCCGCCAGGACTTTTATTTTATCTAAATGGTTTAGAGTTGCAGAATTTCCCCCCGTAATCCTCCCAGTTAGATTTGTAAAAAAAAAAAAATCTTCTAAATTGAGTTTGATAGTGATGATAAGGAAGTAATTACAGAGCGTCTTACCTTTTCCTTTGTGAATTGGACCATGAAGCATGACACCAGCTCTAAATTGATTACATAGAAATGAAAATGAATTCAAACCTACAGAGGAGTGACAAATTAAAGTAAAAACCTACAGTGTATTGGAAAGGTCCACCGTAGCTTCATTCCCCAAATCTGTCCAACCAAAATGGTAAACAGTGTTCTTCCCGTACATATTCCCCTTTTTGGTGTTATTGATTAGGCCGATGTTCAAAACATCTGTCCACCATCTCCCATAGGTGTCCAGTTAGGTTAAGGTCTGGTGACTGTGAAGGTGGTAGCATGTGATTCAAACCATTTTTATACCTACAGTATGTAATTTTTCAGTGAGGTTGTGTAACCTGTTTGACACATCATTTTTCTGATCAGTTACTTATTTTTATCCCTTTACTTTATTACCAGGATGTCTGCGATCAAATTATTTGTTGTTAAAATGTCAAAAAAAATCAGTGTAAAGATCAATCTTGGCAATCGCTTGCAGTGTTGTCTCAATTTGAATAAAAACTAATATCCGCTTTAACATGAACCGTCAATAACTGACCGGGGATCAGTGTGGGAAAACAGGTTTTCGACTTATGGGCTCAACTAAGCAGTCATAAAGTTGATTGATTGCTCAGTTGGGTAGAAAATAAATTACACAATTGTTTGATAACTGATCAGTCTAGTCCACTGACTTAATTGTAGGGATTTGCTGCTTTTCCTTGTCCAATTCCAGGTCGGACACACAGCAAACAATTTTAAATGTCACATTGGGCTTTTAGAAATTATTGTGAAGGAGGATACGAAAATAATCAGGTGGTTAATCAATAACAAAAAACATTAGTTGCAGGCAAACTTCATAAAGAAATAAAAAGATGCACAGGAAAATCGGCGGAAAGACTTTACAGATACATGACTTTTGAGACGTAGTATTAAGAACATAGATTATGAGCCAGAAAAAACATAATTAGGTTTGAAATGTGTTAAAGTCAATGAAAAGAGGGCTTCAGTGGTCACTCACAGCCACGAGCATCAAATCGTTCAGATGTGAATGAAAAACCGGAGTAATAATGAGCAAAATAATGAGCAAATTCAAGATTAAGAAGTACTTGGATACGATTTGAGTCTTTATGAAGGTGTCAGGGACTGGAGGGAAGTCAGAGATATTAGTCGGATAGTGTTAAGTGAAACCTGAAGTGCGCAGGAAGCAGTACAAGGTGAGGGAGGAGGAGGAGGTGGTGAGAGTTGCGTCTTCGCTTAAGGCCGATGGACTGTGTCTGACAGGCTCCGAATCTAAACTGTGCTCTTACTGCCTAATTTTTCAAGTAATTTCACAGTCTGTTACACACATTTTTCATTCCTGCTATTAAAATTACATTTTAGTATTCACTGTGCATTTCTCATTTTGTGCTGTGCTGTCATGGCCATTTGATTGCCTTGTAGCCTTCCAGCTCCTCAATTCTGGGTCCATTTCACAGACTGTTTTACATTTACCCTCAATTCTGGAAGCTGTAAACACATTGATAGTCAACAAATGACTTTATTTGAGGCTCCGCTCGCTTGATTTATTCTGTCTTTTTTTGTAGGATGTACATATATTAAAAAGTGATGTTTTAATTTTGCTCCAGGTGACTTTGCTCCCAGCTGCGACTGTTTGTTTTTTTTGTTTGTTTTATCTGATCATGTGACTTAGAGAGTTTCCCAGCTTTACCTGTCTGTGCGGTTGAATGAGTCTCTTAATATCTGTTCGTGGGAGGAGCAACATACAGTGCCATCAGCTTGTAGAGAAACATTCTGCAATAGATTTAATAAAAAAAAAACTTTTTAAATCGTCCTCTTTCTCTTGCATTGCTAGGCACCTGGGTCAATGAGGTCCGACTCCAGCCCGGCATCCTGTGGGAGCTCTCAGACAGCGACACGCTGGTCTTCGGTGGCCAGTCTGCTCCAGGGAGCCCAGAGTTCTACTTCCTCTTCCAGAAGGTCAAAGTTCGTCCGCTAGACTTTGATGCCATCACAATTCCAAAGGTAAACTTTTTTTAAAGATTCAGCAGAGATAGTCGGGTCTTTACTGCGTGATTCTGCAGAGGTTCAGTTCATTAGTACAGATTTATAATGATGCTTCACATACTGTGTCAAACATAAATGAAGTCAAGCTTGTGTATCTCACCTAGTTTGGGGTTAAACAGAAAGTCTGGTCTTGTTCTGTCTGCTTTGTGAAATGTCAGTGTGGTTTGCTTCAGCACAATTCATACTTTCACAGCGGAACAAGGTTTTCCAGTATGCCACCATGTTTGCTAAAAACACTAAGCAATGTGTTTTAAAAACAAACAGCTAGTGTTTTTTAAAGTTCTTCATCTTCAGAAGGAACCAGTTTAATTGTCTGTGTGCCACTGTCAGGGCAGGGAGGTCGGATAGAAGAGATGCACTAACCGATGTTGCCTTAGTTTTTTTTCCATCGGGTTTATTGACAATGAGTAAAATATAGAATGACGCCATCCTTTTACTGTAATTAATTTCCCACTATTGCTTTAAGAGCATGTGCTGCCATTGTTCTCTGAGGCACTTTGGTTAAGGTCCAGTTGGCCTATGAACATTCAATATGTCATTGACAAAGTTGATAGGGAAGAAAAGGTCAACTTTCAGTGACATTTGAAGATATATGATAATATTTTTGTAATTTTATTAAAAGCTTGATCATTTATTAAGCATAAAAAATGAACAGAGACAAATGAGGCAAACTTTTTTGAAAAAATAAGTCAACCAAACAAACTATAACGGCACCTGATGGATATTTACATTTGGCCTTTACAGCATTAACTTCCAATTTATATCTCTATCTTGTCTCCAAGGCGGGCACCTTCTCCTCCGACTTACAGAACCGGATCAGAACCAATCTGGACCGCAAGGTGGCCACCAACCTGGACCTTTCCAAGCTGTCCATCAACCGGGCCACAGTCATCCTCAACTCCATCGGCAGTCTGAGTAAGATGAAGGGCAGCGCCTGGACCTTTAAGAGGAGCCACAGCCACGAGGGAACCGTCTCGGACCCCGGCGGCTCCTCCTCCTCTCCACCTCTGGCCGTGGGCTTCGCCTCTCTGCTCCCTCCCTCCACACCTCCATCATTCTCCTCTTCAGCTTCAGTGCCTTTGACAAAGTCCCTCCAGCAGACCTCCAGGAGCAGGAGGAAGTCTGCTCACACTGTGCTCCTCGAGGATGACAGCTCAGACGAGCCCAGAAGTCGAGGAGGTAAGGCTCGGCATATTGCTTAAAAACCCCACTGCTGACTTACTGAGCTTTCTGCAAACATTGGAGGCTGCAAAGAAATGTGTATTTGGCAACTTTTAGGAGAAAACGTGTTTTCTCTTGAATCCAGGTGAGTTGATGAAAAAGTGCATGTAAAAGCAGTTATTAGTTTTAATACAGACTGAGAAAATTAATGCAGAAAAAAAATTACACACACAGTTTTCACTGAATCAAAATCTAGCAAAGTTAAAACAGCGGAAAAAGAGCAACTGAGTGAAATTGGGAATAATTGGGCAGCACTGAAGTCAGAGTCAAAGTTGTGGTTAGCTATTTAGCAATGGAGAGAAACTTGACTCAAATACAAATGCAGGCTTCTAAAAATGTGCCGGGAAGTTTTATTTCAGTGGAAAATGTAGTGTAGGTGTGATTGACGCTTCTTTACAATATTTTGAATATTTTGTTCAGCTATAGCAGGCGTCATGGAGGACGGACAGAGAGCGCGGGGGAAGAAGAGGCGGCGGCTCTACAAGTCTGAGTCGGAGAGTTTCAACTCTCCTCCTCCTCTGCCGCTTCAGCCCAAGAGCCACAACGACGTCCCGAGGCCGCTGGAGGCCAAGCCCTTCCCCGTTGGCATCAGGACCATTGGCAGTTTCCACGGCGCCATGACGAACAGCAGACTTAACCATCAGCTCATCCAGACATCGTTCACGAACGCTGCTGTTCACAAGCAAGAAGTGCAGACGATGCACCGGGTCCAGACGGTGATGCGCGGCAACATCGCAGCTTTTCGCCAACAGAAACCTGCCCACAGTTCTCCCACAGCGCTGAGAGGCAGGCGGAGGGCTCACAGCTCTCCGGTTTTCTCCCCTTTGGTGGTCGGAGGGGAGAACTATAGCCACGCCTCACCTTCAGTGAGGATCCGTGCAGAGGAGCGAGGCAGAGTGCAGTTCAACAGATTTCACCATCCAACAAGGTAAGACGTTTAAGGAGGCATCAATATCTTCTCCTCCAACCAAGCTCCTTTATTTATTTGTAAATGTTTATGTGATTATTGCATCTCTAGAATTATTGTGAAGGCATAGGTTTGTTTTGTCCCACCTCTACTTGAAGTCACCAAAGTCAAACATTTTAAATTCTTACGCAAAGGGGATTTAAATTTTCACAAAGTTTTTCAAAGCCAGAAGTGTCAAATAGGTGAAGAAGAGAAATGCAAATTAACTGAGATTGATACCACGTTTCACTTTAAGTGTGATAACAACACATAGTTAATGTCCCACCTTAGTTTAATGTCTGAGACAGTTTGTGAACACAGCTGATCTCACTGGGTGGATATCTAGAAAAATGGGTTTAATTGTGAACTGATTGCTGATATAACAAGTAATGTAGCTGATAAGGACACAGAAACAAATGGTGTTGCATAAAAGGATTAAAGGGTCATCGTTTGATTTAAGGTAATCTGTTGTAAAAAACAGATTTTTTAAAATATAAACCTTTAAAACCATCCTTAAACAACTTGTCCCTTCCTTTTTCCCTCAATCTCACCACCTGTTTTCTTTTCTTCCTGCAGCAAGCGACGTGGCCGCCCCAGAAAACACCCTCTCCCTCCCCGGCCTTCTCTGCCCTCTCCATCCTCTTCGTCCTCCTCTTCCACCTCCTCGGCCTCCTCCTCCTCCGGCTCCTCCTCATCCTCCTCTGAAGATGATGACGATGAGGAAGACGAGGAGGTGGTGGCTGGGGCGGTGGAGCCCTGCGCGGCGCCGCAGTGTCGGCTGCCACAGCAGGACACGGTGCAGTGGATCCAGTGCGACGTGTGCGACGCCTGGTACCACATAGACTGTCTGCACATCGACCGCAGGAAGCGAGTCGACCCCAACGCTGACTTCCACTGCGGATGTCGCTGATATAACAGCAACCTAGTTTGTGACAGTAAAATTAAATGCTTAGACGTTCAAGTTACCTGACCTTTCTCCCTTAAATGTTTGTCCTTCAGGCACACTTGTGGAAATCAACAGATTTCATTAAAGACAGGCTACTACTTCTTCTATGTCCACTGAGCTGCTCTATCTAAGCGTGCAGTGCTTTTCTCTCATCTCAACAGCAGCAGGTGACGAAGGGGAAAAAGATTTACCTTCAATTTTTACATCCGGAGCTTCCCAAGTTTGAGGATTTGTGACCCAACATTCACACAGCTTCATCACAAACATCTTACCCACTCAGTTTCAGGGCTCGGGCTTTGGAGACGGAGGCAGAACTGTAATGAAATGTCTCAGGTCGGATTTCATCATGACTTTGAATGCCTGGAGAGATGCGATCAGTGCGGGAAAACATGATGAAGTGTTTCTGAGTACGCTCCCACCGTGGCTGTTGTTGACCAGCGGGCAGGCAGCAGGAAGATTAATGAAATGTTGCAGATCAGGCTGCCACAGCAGGAGTCTACAAAGGGCGATGGAGCTTTCTTGGATGTGTCAGTGCAGCCACATTGACTGTTTTAGTGATCAGGCAAGCTTTTTAGGGCCGAATTGGGCCTTCAGTGACCCCCCCACCCCCAATCCCTAATAAAAATCGATGAAATGTTTCAGTGCAGCTTTCCTGGGTGGCAGCTGCTGTCTAGGAGTGGGCGTGTGATGTTTCAAGACAATTAAACTCCAGGAAATGTCAACAGACTTCTATTGTAGCTGCTGATGAGGTGCTCTGGGGATGATAATCAAATGTTTGAAGGCACTTCTTGCAGAAGCAGCTGCTGGATTTGGAGCAGGGTGTGTGTACAGTGGGACTGTGTTGTTAAAAGATGCCAGAGCGCAGCCTGGGAGTGTGGCTGCTGCTGGTTTGGGGAGATTCATTACCAGTGAAATGTCATGAAATATCCTCCGCTGATTTCGCAGGATAAACAGAAATGGTCTCATCGTCTCTGCTCGGTGGGTTGATGTCACTGATGATTTTACAGTCTTCTCTTCATATCAGTCCCCACCTTTAAGAGTCTCATCACACTACTGAACTCTTGGGCTAAAAGTGGTGTCCTGGGTGAAACGGGCTGAACCTGACTGAGCTGTTCTCCACTACTGAGCAGTAGATGTTCATGTATGTTTGCTCAAGAGCTCCTTGAGTCGGATAAAATCAAAATGTGGAGCTCCAAATTCTCTCTTAAGCACCTTTCTATTATTTAACCCTGAATTATAATTATAATTCTGGTTTGCTCACCTGGACAAAAACTCTCTTTGTATTTAGGAGAGTAAACATTTTACCTTCTGCCTCACTTGATTAATCTCTGTAATAGCTCTGACTCAGCATTTTTAGGAATATAATCCGGGGCGTTGACCTGTTTTTTACTTAGGTCATATCACTATGGCAGACCTGCAGTTTTTTGAGTGAGAGGAAAATGGGAGAAAATGTAGAAAACTTGAGTCTTGAGCAATAAATTAGAAAAAAAACTTAAACTTTTTAACTTTAATGGCATGTTATGACTAATGATTGCTTCCAGCAAAGTCAAATCAGATTTTCTCCATCTTTGGCTTTACTGAAGCTTAGAGACTGATTACACAGTGATTCGTGCTACTTCACTGCCTTCTCTCGGCAGGATGGTTAGCTGCGCTAACTTAATCATTGCTCAAGTAGCAGTTGAGAAGAAAACATCTGATAACTGGGTTGGGGTCAGTTCCAAGCCAAAACAAATCCAAAACAGTGTTTGTGAGATCCATAAACCTGTGTTTAATGTAATTAATAAATGTAGTGTTCCTAGTCATACAGCTCTTAGTTTCACTTGAAAAAATTTCATTGACACTTTGAGGTTTTGACAAAATATCACCATGAATACAACCTAGACTTTTTAAATTGTCTTTAAGGTTATGTCACCTCTCTGCAGTAATACAATATCAATTATATAGATATTAACTTAATAGCCTAATACAATTATACAGATTGTAAGGACCTGTTTGGACCTGTTCGTCAGTGGTTCCTCAAATGTTAAAAAAGAGTTTTCTGTGTTGATCTTACATCAGTTGTATTCTGGTTTTGTATGTCTTAATTGTCAGAAATTGATTTTCTTTTCAGTTTCATCTGCCTGTAAAGACGCACGTGTTGCATATTGATTTTGTCTCAAATGTTGAGCTCTAAAGATATTTAAATGTCTGTCTGTTATCCAAGCTTCACTCAAAGAGAAGTGCCATCTTCACCACATCACTTGTTTTGGTTGCAGCGTCATGCTGCTGTGCACCTTTTTTCTCCCCTCTTTAAATTGGCATGCCAAACAGTCATAAAGGTCTTTTAAAAGGATGTATTCACAAACTACAGTTACAAATGAGCTGCAATGTGCAGCTGGTGAGAGACTGATACTTTATAATTGGCGAAAAGGTAAATTTGGCAGTGTGATAGAAACTGTAACAACCAGAAAAATTGAGAAATTTTCAGTGCTAATTACTACTGAAGCCTCGGCTCATTTAATGTGTCACACAGCTGTTTCTATCTTAAAGTTATGATACTGTCAACATTTTGAGGCAATGCAGATGGACAGTTTTAAGAACAACCCGAGGCTGACAGTGGAGCTGCAACAGTTGATTAATAGATTAGCCATTTGTAAGAAAAATAATCGGCAGCTGATTTATCGATGAATTATTAGGTTATTTATTGAGCAAAAGGTCAAATATCCAGGTTGCAGCTTCTCAAAATGGATCATTTGCTGCTTTTCTGTTATGAATAATTGTAAATTTATTCTCTTGGGGTGTTTTTGTTGAACAAAACAAGTCATTTGAAGAGATTATTTGACTGTCGGGATAATTATAATAGTTTTTTCGCAATTTCTTGACAGCAGAAATAGCCAAAATAATGGTCAGTTAATCGTAATAATTAGCTGCAAACCTGGATTTTGTAGCTGATATTTCATCGTGATCAAAAACAAAAACGCCAACACTTCACTTTACATAACGACAAATAAATAAACAGTCAACTTCATTCATGTTTGACGAATATCAAACTTGCCTGCCATATTTATAAACTACTGTTGTGATCGCGAAACAAGCATCGTCAAAGTCATCAGTTAAACAGCAGCTGGCTACGGTCTGATATTTGATAAATCAGCCTTTCATATTGCAGATCTGCAGTATTTGCCATGTGCATTGCCTCAAAGACAAACAACTAACATCCTTTAAGTCCAAGATTGCTGATCATTGCGCTGTTGTGATCACGTCACTGTCTCAGTATTTCATTTGTGCCATCTGCTAAAACTATAAAACCTTCCAAGTGTTGACAATTTTTACTCAGAGTTAATTCTTCTGTGTTAATAGTGTTAAAATCCCCAAATACTGGACTCTAAGAGGAAAGCACCCTTAGTGATGAGGTCAGACATATCTTTATTCAAAGCAATAGTTTTCTAAATCAGGACATATTTCATAGATTTTCACAGTTTTTCTCAAAGCTCCAAAGCAGAGGTTCACAGGACCCTTTTTTTCCTCCACACTGCCTTCACTTTAATTATAACATTGAAATGCAGAAACACAGCACAGTTTGACATTGTTGGTTTTGCCGGGTTGTACAGAATTAAACCAATTGTCATACTTCTCTGAGATGCTGTCAGCATCAAAGTTATCAGGGAAGAAATAAAGAATATTCAGAAAATGTATCTTTGCATTGTCTGTTTTATCTTCACAGCTAAACTCTTTTCTGTTCCCGAAGAAGATATCCAAAGTCTGTGATTTAAAACACATTTCATTTATTATAGATTCTTCTTACGCATCCAGCTCAAGTCGTGATTGATGAAACATTGATATAAGAAATTTACATTTTGTTTTCCTCCGGTCTTTTGGCAGCGATGTGATAAATCTGGTTATTATTTTCATTGTTTTTTTCTTTGAAACGATCACAGCAGAGTATGAGTCAACAAGCAAAGGCAACATCCTTATAATTGAAGCCCATTTTTTTCATCTTTTTTTTTTTTTACTTAATGGATTTGTCTTATCTGGGTTCACCATGCATACAGTTATATGTATTCATAGAATTACTGCTTACAGCACTTCTGGCTTGATGGTTTAAAGAGAAGACAACCGTGTGCAGTTATGAAACATTAACCCGCTGACACATGGACACAGATACACATGGATATTTTAATGTAGATTACATGTCTATTATACTTGTGTATTTTACATAAATGAACAAGGTCAAGCTGAAGAAATGCCCAACATATAAAATACCTTTAGGACTTTGTGCCTCATACACACGTGCTCCTCATTCACTCACTCTTGTTGCATGGAAGCTAAATAATTATGCAGTGTACAGTAGTTTAATTAATTTGGCTTGAATTATTTCCTGGTATATTATGCATGTACATAATATTACATACAATAAATAGAATGTGCAAATAACGTACAAACATACTTAACTATACGCACCCTATTGAATTGGCTTGTATGCACAAGCAGATTCAGGAGTGCGCCTGCACATACGTGCTCAATGACCTAAATCCATACACAATTTATATTCAACCCCCTTATTCCCTGCCTAGTCAGTACCTACCACCACCCCGAGATTCAAAAGCTAGGTGACCTTCTGACCACCACCTTATGGTCTTTCCCTTAGCACCATGAGCTCGTGCAACCGAGAGCTCTAATTACTGTTTGATGCACGAACAGAGGAACCTGAGAAATGTCATTTAGCAGGCACAGAAAGGGGCAGAAAGGAATCTCCTGCTTTAGAATTTCTGAGAAAGATTCGGTACCTTGTAACCAAAAGGACTTTCAGGGCATTCACAAAACGTAAAGAAAAGTATTACATCTATGCAGCCTTGTGAAGAAAGTTGACGGGGAGATGTTTCTAACTTGATCAAGTGTTTTATTCTAGGTGTTAAATAAGTTCTATGTACGAATCTTAAATGAATAGATGGGTGATTAATATTATTTTAAAAAGTGTTTTCAAGCTATTTCAGTAGAAATAGAGCTTAAATAATTTTAAAGTTTTTTGAATTGCGATTGGTTTATGGGAGCTTTGCATTTTTTTGGCAATACATGGTTTCTACAGTTCCTTTGGTGTGATTATTGCACAGTTGATTTGTAAGGTCCTGTTTTGGGAGTTTAGAGCCCCATGGAACTTCAAACACCTTTAAGGCAGAGCGGAGCCTCAAGGATAGAAAAAAAAGGAAGGATTGTGCGTTCCTTGTGTGTTTGGGTGTGCAGTCTTTCCGGGTGGACCAGTATCTGTCTTAGCGTGTTCTTGTTTAAAAAAACACAGGGATGTGGTGTGAGTTTCTCTGATACTCGAGACACGTATAGAATAACAATGTTGTTTTTACTCCTCTTTTGCTCACCACCTGTATTGTTGGTGGCTCCTGGATCGTGTGGATGTTTTGACAAAGTACCAGTTTGTAAATCCATAAGCTTTAAGTGCTTCTTCTCTCAGGTTTGGACACTTGTTGGTGCATATGAACCTAGTTTTAAAAAAAAGCCTGAGCAAAAGTTACTTGATGAATGTTTTTTTTTGTTACATGTTTCACTTATTTATTAGTTATGAAGCTGTTATGAAACTTTCTGCCAGTTAATTCAAAAAGTTTAAGATTAAACTGATTTGATGGTGTAATTACTATTAATTTGAATGAGCTTTTATATTTGGCGATGATAAATTCTATAGGTATATAT
>JAPMOB010130354.1:0-18370 GCA_029875015.1 Lepomis gibbosus | reverse complement strand
TCAGTAACCTGCCTGCTTACTAGTCTCTCTGTTTTCCTGTCAGTTCATCACCCTGCCTGTCTGTGTCTGTCTGCTGTCATAATTAGTATCACCTGTTTGTTTGTTTTGTTGCTTCTGTTTAGTTGTTGCTGGTTTGTCGCATGTATGTCGCTTGTGTGTGTCTTGCCTGTAGCCTGCCTGCATGGTTTATTGGATTATCCTTTGTTCTGTCTTCTCTGGATCTTTTGTTTATGGACTGTGTGTTTTGCTGCTCTGCAGACAACCTAGGTTTGGACTTTGCTTTTTGTTCTTTGGATTTGGTAATTCTGTTTTTCCTTTTGGATTTCCTGTGTTTGTGGACAACCTTTGTTATTCTGGACTATGCCATAAGTTTTGTTTGGGCTTTATTAAACATCCACAAACTGTACCTGCTCTGCCTCAGTGTCCTGGGTTTGGGTCCTAAAACCTGTCCTGCCAACACACACGACAAACCGTGACATATCTGCTGTTTGTCTAGAACTAGCTGCAGCACGTAACTCCCACTAAATTCACTAACTGTCATCTTTGTACAGATTAAAACAACCACTAACATATTTCTCAACTTTGGACAGAGCCAGGGCAACTGTTTCCCCCTGCTTCCAGTCTTTATGCAAAGCTATAACCACATCCTGACTCCATCTCTGCATTTCACAGACAGAGTGGTATCTCCTCTTCTCACTCTAATAAATAAAGTTAATATATTTATACTTCCCAAAGTGCTGAACAATTCCTTTAAAATGGAATATTCACATTGTCAGATTGCTTACATTTGTTAAGCTTCATTCATTCATTCTCTCCATTTTATCCATAAAAGCTAGATTTATAGCAGTGCTCAGGGATTACTTGTCAATCATCTCTGTAGGTGGGGCTCTTCTCTTATGTTAGGTCATGGGGACTGTGGCAGCTCGTGCTAATGAATGTGCTCCTCTCTGGCTCTGAACAAACAGAAGACAAACAGAAAGCAACAGACAAACATTGCACTTATGTATGAAGTTCCACTGAATCCAACAGCCATGAATGTCTGTAAGTCTGGGCATCAGAAGAGACAAGAGTTAGCAAAGAGGGGATGATGGAGAGATATGAGAGAGGGGGAAGAGAGACAGGTAGGGACGCAACAGATGTGGGTGGGTGTTCCCCAGACAGGAGTGTGAGGATAGCCATTCTGAAATGAGCAGGATGAGTCATAGTTTACGCTCAGACACCCGCCCACGCACTCACACACACTCACACTCGCAGAAGCACCGACACGGGGAAGTCCACTGTTACCAAGGTAACGAGTGATTAGTGACGCAGGTGGGTCTCCGAACGGAGAGAGACAACACCTGCTGAATGCTGAGAGGATAACACACACACACATCTGGCATCAATTACATTCATCGTACTGCGTCGCTGACTTTCTTTCTAGAATCGACGGGTTTGTCTCTCTCACAAACACGAACACACACAATGCATACAACACATGCATATATTACCATGCAAAACAAACTCCTCTCATCTCCCCTTGACTCCCTCTCCTTTCAGTTCATCGCCTTTCCTTGTATCTCTTTTGTGTTTCCTGTCCCCTCTTCAAATTAATAAATAAAGGTATATCTTATATTGTCTCCTTTACTCTTGCCTCATCCCTTTCTTTCTCTCCTCTCTTCTCCTCTTTGTTTCCTCTCCTTTCCTCTCCTCATCTACCTTTGTAACATCACCAACTCTGCGGGAAGGAAGAGGGAGGG
This sequence comes from Lepomis gibbosus, assembly GCA_029875015.1. NCBI lineage: Eukaryota > Metazoa > Chordata > Actinopteri > Centrarchiformes > Centrarchidae > Lepomis > Lepomis gibbosus. The sequence continues at coordinate 16,631 of JAPMOB010130354.1, read as the reverse complement.
AATGGAGGGACTAAATTATTCATTCACACCCCCTTTCTCTTTTCCTCCATTTCTGTCTGCTGTCACTACAGTCTTGAAAGCTCCTCCCCTCTTTCTCTCTGTTATACGTGTTCCTCTCTCATCACAAATTTCTTGCTTGCGGCAAAAAACGATGCAGGAGAACAGGTTATAACAGCAGAGACAGACCCACAGACACAAACACAACCAGACTGTGTTGACAGTCGTGTTGAACTAAGTCTCACGTTGCTATTCATCTGGAAAGACCACTGACTCAGACAAAACGCCATTTTACTTTGTGAGCCATTTGACCCAGGACTTAAGTTAAGTTAAGATTTAGCTTCATTCTACTTCCCTCACTTTCCCATATTGACTGCATGGAACAAAACAGGTGGCTTGTTTTACTCCCTGAAACATTTGTTTTGGTAAATTAGCTCAAAAATCTGCAGGTTTGTAGACAGCCTTGGGTGTTATTGGGTTTCTGGAATCTCTTTGGAGGCAAACTGACAATTTCTGACACTGACTTGAGTCAACTGGCATCATTTTGAAAATTCAAGAACAGAGTGGTCATTTTCTCAACTTCTGTCAAAATCTTTGGTCAAGTTGTTTTTGTGATCAACATGCAAACAAAGCAGCAGAGATAAATCCAAATTTACCTCTAGTATTATTGACTGTTTAACTTCTAAATTCAGTGATGATCCAAATTGATGTCACAGATAACATACTATATATTTAAAGTCTATTTTATTTGGAATATATAAAACACTATCTGTGTATTAAGAGATCTTCTGTCTGCATATCAAGCAACGCCACATCGGTCTTGACCCTAAAGTGAAGTACTTCAGACTCTTAACAGCAGGACTTGGATGTCAGTAATGGAGTGCTTGATGAACCGTGGTCCTCTAAACACCTCACATATTACCTATTGATCTCTCCTTTTAAAGCTCACTGTTTTAAGCTTCAGGGACATTTTAAAGGGGATATCCCAAGGAAGAGCTGTTCTAATATTTCTGGTGTTGTTGGTTCTTTGAAGTGTGAAGTAATAACGATGAAAGTCAATTCGTGTTAGTCAAGCCTTTTTTCCTCAGAGAGACCAACTGTAAAAAAGAAAAGACTGTACTGGAAGTGTCTAACTTATCTTTATCCATTATGGCAGCCACTTATTGGATTTTACAGGAAAATAAACTCACATTTAAAAAACAATATAATTACATTATTAGTTAAGATTAAGGTAAAGGATAATCCTTTACTGTTATCCAGGGATATATATTGAGTACATACGTAAATTTAGGATATATGGTTCAGTGAATTTGATCTAATTGTGTGAAGCAGTATTTCAATATGACAACGTTTTGATGCATTTCCCTCCATTTTTGGATTTTCCTAGAGAGTTCAAGGGTCACAAGCAGCTCCAAGAGCAGGTGTAGTCATCACTGACAATTTGCCATGCAAGATGATAACAGTTGGAAATGGAAGAGTTCTGCGTCAGGGCGGTTACATAATCGCTCCAGATCTTTCCCCAAAAAGTCATAACTACAGAGGGAGACAGGAGGCAGGGGAGAAGAGGGAGAGGGTGGAAGTGTGGGGATGGGGTAGAGATAACTTCAGAGGCTGAAAGGAGAAATCCTTCAAGCAAGAGTTGGAATTAAGGAGGTGCTAAAAGTCAAAGCTGGATGGAGCTGGAGGAGTGCTTAAAATGATGTTTATATAATGTGAAAATAGTTGCACTGTAGTTGCACCTCATTTTTATCACATTATATCAAAGGGTGTTTGTGAGTGTTTAATTAACAGTCTTATAGGAGAACATGAGAACTAGAAGGCAAAGGGTTGAGAAACTGTAGGAAAAAGGGGGTAAACAAACTTATTGAGGGAATCTAAATAACATAAGGAAAATGCACAAATTGAAACGTAAGAACCAAAAAAGAAATTATGTATTAATCATCTTAAGCAACTGATCAGAAGCACATGTTATTTCATGCTCTCTCATTCTCTCTAACTCTCTTTAAATAGACCATGCAGTGCAGTCAGTGAAGCAGACTGCCATGATACCACTTCATCCCCTCTCTGTTATCCAAACAGGTCTCCTCTTCCTACACCATGACTGGATTTGATAGCTGACTTCTATGAGACTGCAGCTTTCAACTAGATCCAATCAGTAGTTGGAAAGCGCGTGCCATCACAGTATTTCAATTAACGACTAGTGTCCATCTGCTAAAAGACAAAGAACAACCAAGCCACCATGTAGATCTCTTTCATTTTGAGATCCAACAATCAATCTGCTGGATGGTTTTCAGCTTAATCAGCCACGACTGGTGCCGATCAGTCTCACATACTTTACATGGGGGATCGCCCCCAGGTATATTAACAGTCGTCATCATAAACTTGGCAGAGAGGCAGAGACGTAACTAGTATTACATTAGAAGACACGGAGGATATTTTACAAGCACGGACCAGGTAAAGCAACAGTGAACACACCGACAAGTGCCACGGTCATCATCTAGTGTATGTCATTAATAACAAGCCTCCTCCACATGCGGCTCACCTGCTGCTGTGAATATGGAATCGCGGGTGAGGAAATCCAAAAGTGCAACTGTGGGCGACTTTAAAAAACACACTGCTGAGGAATAAAGTCAAGAGCAGCCAGATACAGGAAGAGAGAGAGACAGGTGTAGGTGTGTGTCTGAAGGAAAAGTAAGCAGAGCAGATTAAAGTAGTTTGTGAGTAAACACTAAAATAAGGTAGAATTAAAATGGTGAGATAAGAAATAAGCTACTTGAAATTTTTATTTTGAGACGTTTTTGAGTGAGAGAGAGGTGGCCCTGTAACTTGGTGCAGTTTTGGAGACAATGTAAAACTTCATTAAATAACTTTAAAAAGTGGAGTACGTTTACTATTCATTAATATGTTTAAATGTTTATTTTGAACATACAACTGAATGGACCCCAGGAAGAGTTGCCAATGCTTATTCTGGTGCTAGTGGCAATCCTAATAAAGAAAGAGTTTTCCATTAAAGAAAAGTTACAAAAATGTTTGCGAATGAAAGAACAAAGATTGGAATTGGCCAAAGCAGGTCAGATGCAATTAGCCAGGAAAATTGTAATTGCCGCATCTCTACTTTAATTTGTTGAATTATAATAAAAACAACCAATTACATTCACTAAATCCTAACATACCGAAAAGGTCCACGGTCCAAAGTCCATGCATTAAATAATTAAATGCCTATACTCATTTAGTCTATTTTTTCTGGACTTTAACTTATCAAACACTATTTGCTGAGTTTCCCTGGATGTATTCCCGTTGTGACTGATGGATTCATTCCGATCGACCTAAATGACAAAGTAAGTTGTTCGCTACATCAACACACGAGCATTTTCTGTTTGTTAGTGCCCACTTAAACAAATGATTGTTTATCATGAAAACATACATTTTTCCTTTTTCTAATCTGGGATATGGTATGTTTAGGCACAGAAAATAGTTCATTACAGTTAGGAAATGAATGGAAATTTAAAAAAACCCACTCTTTTGACTATAAGTAAACAGGATGTCAGGTGGTGTTGTGTGACACTACAACATCACGCTACTTCTGTATTTGCTTCTGAGAGACAAAAGTCTTTATTCACAAGGCTACAAGAGGTTCGTGTCAGGTCTCAATACTGTTCAGGGTTTCAGGGGCCTGAAGCCTATAGTCCAGCATGAATGGGGTTCACGCAGGACGAGTTTCCAATCTATCACCCACATTAACCTGACGTCCCAAGTCACCTGTCAAGCTTGTATTAAAGTTAGAGATCTTGTAGTTGAACACCTTGTAATGTGAATATAAACTGACCATCCCACCCACAGGATCTCATGGGGCGTCCTGGTAAAGGTTAGGAGGCTGGGTTGTCAGGTCATCTAGTTCACCTGGGCCTTCCAGGATACAGAAGCTGCCCCATGACCTTACTCAGTCTACCCCAGTGGTTCCCCTTCTTATTACATTCCTCCTGTAGATACTGCTGAAGTGTGGCATTGTGGCATTATTGTACAGAGCAGTACTGTAGTTGTGCAGTGCATTGCTGGATAAGGATAGTACTGTACAAGGGTGTAGAATTTAGTTGGGATGGTCATATCCCTGCCGTTAATCAGATCAAATCTACTAATTTATTCAGAGCATCAGGGGGTAAGTAGTTTAGGCTAATTTTTCCCCTGCATGAGGCTCAGTAATCTCAGTCAGCATCTCTTCCTTGTTACTATGTCGCAGCAGACTTTGTAGTAATGATATAATTTTCGTCAGCCCCCACCGTTAGTCTCTACCAATGTTGAGACCCAACAAACACCCTTGGTCCTACATATACAGTTTAGACCGGACCATACATCTGTCAGTACTGCTTCATTTTCTCTCTGGCTGTGGTTGTGTATGTATGTGTATTTCAGTGGTCTGGGTCAGTAAGCACTCACAGCCAGTCAAATTAAATGGTTTTCCGAAAGCTGCCCTCTTCCAATCTCAGCTAGACCACAATTCCCAGCCGACCGCTCCGCTCCTCTGCCAACAGTCCGTCTCAGGGCACTGGCCCTTTAATGAGTGATGACAGTGATTTTATTCACTATGTTTATGTCAGTGTAACCTGCTGTCCTCTCTGCAATGAGTCAGTCACGTCTAGGGTGGGTGACTGTTTCATTGTGTTGGCGATGCTTTCACAACATATAAGTATAATTTTAAAAATCCTTAAATCCGGTTGATTTCTATACACATAACAATTTTTAACATACATTTTAAATGTTTTGTTTCGCTAGTTACAGCATGAAAACCAGTGGCAATATCCAAAAAAAAGATTAGTGCTTGGGTTGTTGGATGCATTATTGTTCTTAACCAGCAGTTTTTAGAGTGCTTTCAAATGCCCCTGTTTGTGCGGCTGACTGACTAAGACACTAAATTAGTTTTGAATAACGGGAACAGGGAGCGTAGGTGGATAATGTGACAAGAGATAAAACTTTGTTAAGCATTCAAGACTTAACAAAGGCAAATGTTTTTTCAGTGCCACCCACAGTCGTGTGCATGCTGGGTGAGAACTTAAGCTTATTTTTCTTGCCAACAGTTCCAGTCAGCTATTGTCTGAGTAAAATAATGGCCTAATTTTAGGTATTGTGTGTGTTATTCTTCACACCTCTCTGCAGAGAAAAGTTAGATAGAGGAGGAGAATAACTGAGCAGGTGGTGGAATTTTAGAAAAGGCTCTTTGCATTGTTGTGGCTCTGCTGTGTAAAAAACAAAAGAAACTTAAAACCCTAATTAATTCAGTAATCAACATATACAACAAAAATATTTCTTACCTACATTACTGCCTTAATGTAGCCTTGTATACAATATGTGCATGCGTGTGTGTGTGTGTGTGTACAGTAATCCTTCTCAGCGGCAACGTGAAGAGTTCAGCAGAACGACATATTAGAGGATCTGTGCCACAATTCAGGTCTGAGAGCAACACGTTTGTACGAGGGTGATTTGAGAGGGGATACAGACATTAATACACCACATCCATCCTGGGTATTCAAAATACTGATTCTATAACCATTTTATGACTGTGTCCTTATAGGGGGAGCACAGGCTAATGGATTTTGGATGTCACAATGTTAACATGCATTGCAATTCATTTAAAATTGGATAAAAAGGCATGAAATTGATCCCAATCTTCTCGTTTCACATGAGTGAGTTTATCGGAGAGGATTAATTGCCAGTATATAAACATCAAAACACAATATAAAAAGCATTTTTATCAGAGGTGAATACTTAGATTCTCATTTCACCTTGTCTAATTGCTCCAAGTTATTGTTATATATTAGTGTATTTAAATTATTGTTTTTTTTAAAGGATTTGCCTTTGAGTCATGTCATAATAATATCATAACGGGCTGAAGCAGACATGAGATGAAACTGCTTTTGTAAATGTACAGAGTACTCAACCTGCCAGAAGACAATCTCAACAAGTACACTGTCCATATTGAATAAATTGTGTCGATAAATACTTTATATGAAATGAGCAAAATGTTCTGTGCCACTCCTGCTAATAAAGTGCAAAATATTGCTACCCATGTGCAAAGCGTCATTATTAACGTGCCTAATAAAGTTATTTGTTCCATGTGCAATTCCTACCAAACTGAATAGTACAATATAAGGCAAAGGCTATCAGTCACTAATTATGAAGTGCCCATTGTTACAGCAACAAAAACTGCCAGAAAGTACCCAAATTCACTAACTGGACTTAAGAATAAGGCTGGTGATATTCTAAGATCAAAACAATGAGCTGAACCTGCAGACAAGAATTACCTGTGTAGCCAATATAGTTAGAATACAGTTTATTCCTTTGCACCATAGACTTCCACTAAAAATAAACTTTCAAAACACATCAATGAGCCACACTGTTGCACTGGGGGACATGCTCCTTTGGCACCATGAACACAGCCACTGTAGTTTACTTTGACTCAGTCCCACATTCACTGTCCTGCCCAGCTGTTTTCAGAAATTCAGTACCATTTCAAAAAGTTATATTCGTGAAGAGCTGTTAAGTTGGAAGAAATAAGCTTGGGTCAAAGAGCCACAGACAAGATAGGGTAAGTTGACCTGCATTGTCACAAACTGGCTCAGGGAATCTAATAAAGAAGTAGGAGTCATCGCAAGATAGTTTACTTAAAACAAGTATAATTTATTAACCTAAAGCCAACCAAAGTGAAGGTGTTGCAGTGCAAAAGGTGTCACAGCGTAGATGAGAGCTGCTGGAACGGAGAGACCGGACTGAATATATGTGCCAGCTCAATAAGAAGAATAAAAAAACAACAGCTTAATCATTAAAATTCAGCAGGATTTACAGAAGATGGTGCAGTTTTACCAATCAGTCCACCAACAACTCAACCCAACTGTTTCCATTTGACCATTTTGGCTATTTAAATTTTCTCTTGAATTAGTGGTATGTGTTGGTCAACTTGCTTTACTGCACACTACATATTTCTGCCAATTGTGCTCTTTTCTGATTAAACCAGCTTGCTTGCCCAGTGAAGAATCACCTACGGTAACCCATGTGGGACAGTATTTGCATTCACGGGGGTGTTTGCCATCATAGAGTTTTTTTGTGTGTGATATGACTCTACCTTAAAACGATCAAACAACGATACTCAACAAGTGCAGCAGTGTAAAGTAGAAGATTTAGTGGATTAAGAGTTACATCTAAACTACTGACTGGCACATACTGTATATGAAAAGACAATTCAGTCATGTGACTTAGGAAGGAACACAAGCAGCTGCTGGCCTTTCACACACACACACACACACACACACACACACACACACACACACAAACACACACACACACAGCTGTATAATACAGACAGAGGCTAGAGTGTGACGCCTGACTTATCAACTACTACAAAAGGCACGTGTCTGTGTGTATTGTAAGCGTGTTTCACCCAAATTCACATTGTAGCACCTAATGTAGTTCCTGTCTGAACTGGATTAGATTATATTGATATGGGATCACTTTAGCCCGTCCCAAACGTTAGTCACATCTGTGGTATTTTTGGACTTTTGAGAAATGAAAGCCTCTTTTGTCCAGTTAAAAGAACACTTCTTCTAACAGACACATGAAGTTGATGAGCTCATATGAAGCTTGTATTCACTCTTTCATGATGCATTATTTGGCCCAAAGTAATATCTCAGAGTAGTTTTTGTAGTCATTTTGGCCTTATTTCAAGTTTACAAAAGGAGACATATACATAGGAGCATATTATTTTAACCTAACAGAAACTCCAAAAAAAGTGATTTTAAACTACCCAAAAAAGGGTTTATTTAAATTCCCATTACTTATGTTTCTAACAAACAGTCAAATTAATTTTAAGCAAACATTTAAAAAGTTGCAAAAAATATATAATTGGTGAGTTTAACTCATGATGAAGCCACATAAAGTGTAAATAAGTAATTATACAACAACAGCTGCTACTTCAAACTGTAAATTAGGATGACCGCATGAATGACATCGCTGTAAGTCTTATGTGTAGTTTTAATTCTCTTTACAGGTTAAGTAACCATCTCTCTCTAGTCTCCTCTCACAGGATAGATTCACTCAGCTATTGTTAGTGTAAAGAGCATCTTACCTGCTTCAGCTCTGCCCAAAGCAGCCTTTATTCTCCTCTCTGCTACCTTCAGTATAAACTCAAAGTCCATGGCTAACACAAACACACACACACACATACACACACACAAGCAAACAATGGTAAACACCAGCCCATGGTCTCCTACGAAAACTCATTTCACCCCAACACACACACACACACACCAACACACATACATGAAAGTGAGTGGGACAGATATGGCGATTATGTCATCCAGGGCTTGTCATTGAGTAAAAGGTTAACACAGACAAGGGAAGACTAAAAGTCAGCTCAAGTGTGTGTGAGGGAGAGGTAGAACAAAGAGGAGGAGGGAAGTGGAGAACAGAGATAAAGAGAAGAGGTGCCAAGAGAAAGCTACAGAGTGAGAACTCATCAGTGAAGTAAGCACACTTAGCTATCAATGCTTACGTTACAGTTATTTTTACTTTTGAATGATTATGATTTTTGTGAGCCAACATAAAGGCCGACTTTCAAGGTCACTTGTACTTGAAGTTGTAAAAGATGCAAGCTAAAAATAGCAATTACATATGTCAAAAGATTATAACTATGAATTAACAAAACCATTCCTGCAAAAGGAGTTGGGTATTTGGTCAGTATGAATGGTCTCCTCAATGCTGAGAAGTACAGGCAGATCCATCATGCAGTGCCATCAGGGAGGCATCTGATTGGCCCCAACTTTATTCTGCAGACTAAGTCATTAAGAATTATCTTCCGCTTAAAGAAAAAGAAGGAGTGCTGGAAGTGATGGTATGGCCCCCACAGAGGCCTGAAATGTTGGAAAGCACCTAGACTGCCTCTCCAGCATAAACCAAAAACTCAGTTTCCAGCCAAAAGCAGCACTTTAGAAATGTGGCACAGCCTTAAGTAACGTCTCTGTACTATGCCATAGTATTCATCCTGATTTCTTAACTACTTAACTATGGCTGAAAGCCCTAGGAAAAAATGTGACCTTGAGTTGGGATTGTTTTGTCAAAATACTGTTTCCATGGAAAGAATTTACTTTCACGCTTATGGATGACAGCTATTGAGCTTTCATGCTGACATCTGTGTATAATATCACCGGCTTTATGCTTTAGTAGTACAAAACAGTGACTATGTATATCCGGTATAACCAGCCCAATTAAACACTTTTTATGCATCGAGTCAGAGAGCGAGACGGAGTTGTTGTCAAGTGTTTCTCTGCTTCTTATCATTCAGTCTGTGAAAACACTTCTTAGTGGAGCCTTTGATGCCCTGCTGCGTTTTAAGTGCATTTGGAAAAATAACACTCAGCACTCACTCCCTCTTGACAGAAACCTGGAGTGAGAGCTATCCACACACACACACACACACACACACACACACACACACACACACACACACACACACACACAGTCACCTTTCCTCTTTTGCTCATGGTTTCATTTTGAAAATTATAGTGTTCACTGCTGAACAGAGTCACACTGTAATCAACAGCACAGTCATCTCATAAGGGTTGTTTTTTTTCTTTGACACCCTGCAATAACTGCACTCATTTACCTCGACCTCACAACGGTCCTTTCAAAGCAGGAATGCAACAGTGTGTGCTAGATGGCAGTTTCAGGGTCTAGTGTCTAAACCTTTGTAGCAGAGTACATCTGTGCACTATCTCCAGTTGTATTCAGGTTTATCAGGTTTTATAAACCACCTTGTGTTGAATAGAAAAGTCAGAGAGCAGATATGTGCTGTTAAAGAGTCACTTCACCCACACATACAATATGCTCACAGCATTGAAAAATACATAAATCTCAACAGCAAAAGCAAGTTATGTGTCTTAAACAATGTCCCAGATAGTCCACAGACCTCATTGTTTTCACTGGACCTACTACAGAAGAAATAGTCCTTCACATGATACAGCACCTTCGACAACAGGTTTACTTTTCCTTACAACATTTACATTTTTTTTCATCTTACTGCTTGGTTGTCACATACTTTTAGCCAATACTGGATTAGACTGCCAGGGCGCACCAAAAGACCTGGGTGTCAGTTAGCTGTATGCTGTGATAGAGATGAGAGTAAATCAAAAGTAAAATAAAGTTACAGGCCAGAAAACACTAACCCTACCAATGAGCTGAAAGACACTATAAAGCTCCACACAAGGGCGAGTCGGGAGATAATTCTCTTTGCATTTGCCACTATGGACACTTTCACATTACACACAACCATTACTTTAAATATATTGATTATAGCTGCTTTAACGGCACAGTATACTAAACTGTAATAAAGTATGTATAAGACATCATCAGAAGCCATACGAATGTGTCATTATGAATATTGCATAAAAAATACCATGCTGAAGTGACAGTGACGAAATGCTGTCATCCTCTTACACTCTAAGATGCTGTTTAAAGTTAATAATGTTGGAGTACTATTTCTTGTATCATGGGCTATTTGGGATAATGCATATAATAATTAAAAAGAATTAAAGTTCAACAGATGGATCATTTTGTTTGTGTTAAATAATCTCAAGATTGATCAAAATAATCGTGATTAGAATTTTTGCCATAATTGAGCAGCCCTACTGCAAAGTTGAGTTCGGTTTGTTCTGCTCTGATTATATAAATGACCTGGTGAGTGCACTGTATGTGCTTGTGACGGGTGTGATTAGTTGCCTGTGAGTGTGTGTATGTGTGAAGTATGACGTACATGAGAGTTTGGACGAAAGCAGATCTGACCGCCAAAGTCAGAAAGTCTTTCTGCAGACTCAGTGTGTTTGGACAATGAGGCCATGAGCTAATGAGTTCACTCTCTCTCTTTCACACACACACACACACATACACATACAGGCAGCATACTAGAGTACTGCGCCAAAACCCTCCATGTGACCTTAGAGGACAGGCATCACTATGTCTGTCACTATTTTGTCAACTCATCACATTTGGACAATGTAAGAGCACGCAACTGAGCAACAGCAAAACACAAACATTTAGTTTGTCGCAAGCCTGAGGAAAATCTGACACGAATGATCCAACTTGATACATTTATACGTTTTGAAGGTGACAAAAATAAAATTTAAATATACATTGAACATAAATGTGTATTTGTATTATAAGTAAAATGTGAGCGTGTGTGTGAGGTGGCCTTTCGTTTACAGAGGCAGATGCAAGTTGATCCAAACCCCACTGCTATACTCCACCGTGTGAATAAAATATAAAGTATGAAGCCTTAATGGCAACTCTCCAGAGAAGGTGAGCAGGCGTGTGTATGTGCGTGCGTGCCCACGTGTGCTATAAAGGGTGAAAGTCTCTATCTGGGTCACGCCACATGGGACACAAGACATTGAGTATATTGTGCCTTATTCCTTTTAACAAGGAGGGGAGTCCCATTTACAACACTGGAACTCCATTCACACAGTTTCAGCTGTTTCTAATATCTCTCCATAGCAGTGGGACCTGAACACAGATTTACAGACAAGTTTTGTTATGTCAAGGTTGAATTTAAGCTTAGTCAGTCTGTGGATATCATTAAAGTTTTAAAATTTGTTCAACATAATTAATGCTGACTCATAAATCATATTTTAATTGTCATCTCCTCCACCACACGTGAGTAAACACCTTTACTTTATCAATACACCTGTTCAACTAAGCATAAAAATGTAAACATGTAGAAAGCGATACTTTAATCAGCTGCTGTGTTTTACACAAACACAGCGTGCTATCTCGGCTAATAGCAAATTATAATTAACAAGCTAAAACAAAAGCCATCTTTCTGTAGTCTGACTGTTTAGCACAGATTGCCACAAATCTTAAAATTTGGCTAATTCTTGCAAACTTAGCTGCTGGCTGAGACAAACCAGACACGTCTCTCTCTCTAGCAGCAGTAGCGTTACCTGCAGGCAGTGAATCACAGCAGCAGGAGGACAGAGGACAGGAGGAAGGACTGATGTCACTCAGTATTTTGATGTCAGGAATATGATTTAGTTTATTGACATTTTAGATTTGTTTCCAGTAACATATTGACTTTATTTAGTGACTTTGCTGTTGTAAACTTTACTGTTTACAACAGCAAGAAATATTTAGTTAGATATATTTTTTAAAACAACATGACATGATAATTCTTCTCAGCCCCCAATTTGTTTGGCTGCGCTGTGGCAAACACACCAGTTTCTGTTGCGTTTGTGACAAGGCATATTTGCTGTCAACCACAGGCCTCCACAAATGAAGCAGGAGATAAAATCTTGGAGATTGTAACTCTGAATAACATGAGAATAGCATCCTAAATTTCCTGAAATCATTTGAAACTACTGACACAGATTGCCATGAAGTTTTATTTGAATACTGATGATTTCTCAAGATTTTGGTCACCTCTGATTTTCCCCAGGGCAAAATACCCCCTTGACCAGCAAGTTAATGGCAAGGAATATCAAGAACATTCAATTTATTATGGAACTTTCACTCACATACATGTGCGAGTGCACACACACACACACATTTCCATACTCATTGAACAAAGCTGTATTTCCTGACCTTCATTAAATGGTGCAATTCAGAGCAAAAATGCCAACAAATGCTGAGTCATCAAAACTCCTTCTCCTCTCCATCTTCAGCAGGTCCATATTTCACCAGCAAACGCTGTGTGTATTACGCATAAACACATCTACACACTAAAACGCCAACGGAAGGAGTTCATGCATTTTCTTTAATTAAAAGAGAACGTGACAGCTAAATGGTGCTGGCTGCTATAAATCTTTGAGCCCAGCAGCAGGATGCTGTGGGAACTCACTCATTTTATCTCAAAGCTATTCAACAGTGTACAGCCACTCTTCTTTCTGTTCCCACTGTTTGTGAATAGTAGCTAGTCACCAATATATGCACTCCTGTTTGCAATTAGCTATTGATCTACACTATTTACACAACATCAATGCGGTTGGCATTACATAAAAAACGAGACTGGGCGAGTCTCAGTCACACACACACCATGTCATAATGACTTTAATGGCCATGTCAAATAAATGTACAGTAATGAATAATACCTTTCAATGGAATACCAAAACTGTCACAAACTAACTTTCATTGGTTCAACAAATGAATCCATCCAACTAATTTCACAAAAAAACATTAACTAAAGGTCTATACTTATTAGCTTTTTCGAGGCTCTCACCCACAACTCTTGGTCCTCGTCAGCAGATGTTGCCTCAGTTATTATATCAAATTACAGAAATTTAAATTGATGACCCCTGAACTAACCATCCGCTTGTGAAGGAAATGAGATGTGACCGAAAGCCCCAGACGAAAGCTAGTTAGTAGACCTTGAGTTCAGATTATTGTATTGTGCAGTTTCCTAGTTCAAGAATGAACTTTCAAACTCAAGTGACAAATTGTTTCAACGCTCAGTACACTGGGACCCACATTACAGAAATACCCTACTACGTATAAATGTGTCGTATATTCGATGATATTTTGCAGTAACATTATAGATAATCTAGTTTTACCCTAAAAGGACATTAAACAGCAGGCATCAGTATACTGAAGTCTTTACATTTAATGACATCCCACACTCAAAGAGGGAGTTTGAAACTGCAGGGTAACTATGAGTTAGGAGGTTATGCTCAGTGTTGCTAACACACCAGCTTCTGCATCAGGAGTGCACACGCTCCCTCAAATCCAGCAAGTCTACCTTCAAGCCAATTCATCAAATGAGCAAAGAGGAGCACAATATAAAAAGGAATTAAAGCAGAAACACAGAGCCCAGAGGATATAAAAACCCCACAACCAGTCATGTCACACTTTTTGCAGGCAGCGGTGTGTTGGCAGGCAGTGAAAAGAAGCTGGGAAAATGTTGCAGTAAGAACTGTTCAGTTCTGTGTAGCAAATTAGTCATTTTACCTGTGCCAATGCATCAATATTGATTTGGTTTTGTTGTTTTCACCTTTAATCTGCAAGATTAGTGGTTTATCTGCGGTGCTATAGACTTACTGCTCCGGTGTTTTCCCAGAGAATACTTGTCGATCACACACGGCAGTCATACTTGCCTTTTGATGTTTGTCGATAAAGTACAAATATATTTCTCAGGAAAGACCTACGAGCCTTTCATAAACTACTTATATGTTGACTCATGGTTATATCAGCCAGTGATGAAGAAAATATCACAGATTACACCTAATGCTTTGAAGTGCTGAGATATTTACAACTTACACTACACCTCTTATGCATCTGTTTCTATGAGGCTGGTAGTCTTTTTTATTTATCTGCCATGAACTACAGTCCCCTGCAAGTGTGGGTGCAATTTGGCTCTTATCACCAAGAGTACAGAGTTGTAAAGCTGACATACACCATGCTTATGCATTTGTCTTTTCTGCACATCAGCTCCAACCCTAGGGACAGTGCTTTGTAATCACTCAAACAACTGGCTCTTCAGCATTCAGGGACAAAGAGAAGACACAGCATTAATGTCTTTGACCTCATCGCACCATGAGTATCCACTCAGTGTTTTTTCCCTTTCAATGCTGAATGTTTTCACTTGTCCGTGGTTAGTAAAACATTTACTCTATGTGCCACCACATAGTGATGTTAATGTATAGAGTAATGCATCAAAGGACTTTGGGATATGTTCAAGTGCCCACAGAATGAAACATTTCTAATATGCTGGTGAAGACTGTAAATATGCTTGTTAATGCATCATAAAGTGCAGTGTGGGAGGAGTTGAAAGAACATTAACTTTAAGAATGGTTACTAAAATTTTGGGTGTGTTTGCGTGATTAGCAGGTAATTGGTTGTTGTCACTCACTTGTCCCTGCTCAGTACCACCCAGGCCTCCTATCCTTTGCCCAAATATGTTCTTTTTTGGGCTCTAAAAATTGTTTCCAAAAGCAATGTTGCTTTGGAAACCTTGGACTAACGTCACAGAGACACCATGCACATGTTATGGCTGCAAAACAAAATCTAGCTTGGTTGGGTCAAAGTTCAAAAAAAGAGCAGAGAAGAAAAATAGCACAGTAACAGCACAGCTTGCTTTTAAATGGGCCACTTTCTACTGGCCATTTGGCCAAGATGTACTGTTCCTTCAATCAAGGCCTAGTGAGGTTCTCCTGAGCAACAACACACAGAATCACAATCAGCTGCAGACTGACCACTGACCAGTCTGTTCTCCTTCCAGTTCATACAACAACAAAAAAGTTAAACGTATCATGTCTATGAAGTACTTTTTTACTTGGCTGATTGATCATTAAGTCCAAATTTAAAAACAGCAATGACAAAGTTTTAAAGTTTTAAAATTACAATGGCAGCAGCAGACTCCAGAGCAGTCCTTAAGTCATCTTCAGCACTCCAGCATGTAAAATACATTAATTGCTGTAAATAAGTTTATAATTTTTGAATAGAATGTTTGCTCATTTGTAGCATAAAGGGAACTACAAACTTCATCTCATTATACAACCCTATGTAGTAAGATAAATAAAATCTACCTTGTAGGAAATAAGGCTCTACCTCATACATCAATCAATTTATGGACCAGGCATACAAATACATACTACAAAAAATACTTTTTGTTAATGTGAATATAACTGTTTTTGTGAATGTGAGGCGTCCTGTAAAATACATTAACAATCACACTCAGATAGCCTCGTATAATTCCCAGCTCAGAGATAACGAAAGGTAATGATGGTTAGTTTGGCCAATCTGTGTTCATGAAAAAATAATATCTGAAGATCGTTGCCTCACGGGGCCTGCTGCTTCGCTCCAAACACTGTGTTGATTATACAGAGGCTAACTCTCTGATGCAATGTCAATAAGCCAATAATGTCAACAATGTTCACTTCCTGTTGCAATGCCAGTATCAATCTATGCCCTGCTCTCACCCAGAGAGGATGAAAATCTGGTGGAAAACAAAGCAAACTATTTTATTTGGCCAGAGCTTTTAGCAAATCTAAATATGCTCTGTGCTCTCTCTCGAGAGCGTGACTCAAGCTTGAATCAAGAGACCTCCAAGGTGAATTAAATTGAATTTCACGATATATCCTCTATGCATCCTGTTGATGAGCACAGTCAGGACCATGTGACAGACGGGTCTTCCTTTCCTGATCTTTGAATCTCTGTACACCAATCCAACTTTAGGAGGTGGACGTGTTGCCTGTGAGTGTACCAAGCATGATGTTGGACATAATTAACAGCTCACCTGAATAGAAAAGTTGCTATGAACAATGTAGGACTCCTTAAAGTTGGTCCTTCAAGAAACCCTGAGCTCTGCTGAGCACAGCATCGGTTCAGTCTTCAATATCATGAGTACAGATGTTTGCCTTCACACAGTCTGACTGAAATGTCCGCAGCGATAAGATAAACACACAGACTCTCTCAGAGAATGCACCGAATATCTACAGTGGAAGTCTAAATAAGTTCATGTGCTGTTTAATCATGCAGGTTACTGGAGCCTGAACGGGTCTGCATGCTGCATTAGACTTGATTTTCGGCAGCATCTCTGCCATACACAGCGCTCACGCAGTTTTTTTCGCAGGCACTGTCACTGTAGTCAGTTTCTGTGCTAATAAGTT
>JAPMOB010130326.1:0-12790 GCA_029875015.1 Lepomis gibbosus | reverse complement strand
TGCTTGTGGACAGCACTTTGGTCCATTTTAATGGTTTTGAAAGTGCTTTATAAATAAAATTGAGTTGAGTTGAGTTGAGACAATACAATCCATTCGATATCTGAATGTAGGTAAACTCACGTCATTCTCTGAGGTGCCGCACATGTTGCAGCACTTGCACTCTATGCACTGCCAGCGGTACGTCTTTACAGCGGCCATCATTACAGGAGTGAACTGCAAGCAGGAGGGGTGGCCTGTGTGTACAACAATGTTCATCACTTCACTTTGCTGCAAATATTCCTACTCCTTCAGCTGCATAAATTAACAGTGTTTTTCCCTGTTGCTACTCTATTCCAGCAGCCAACTGTCTCTAACGCACCTGAGCGTCCGCAGTCGGAGCAGGACACCAGCTCTTCTGACTGCCCAGTCTTGTGATTGGTTTTGGAGTCTCCCAAGCAGAAATCACAGTAATTATTAGGCAACGCTAGACCGTCTGGTCCTTTCTTGGGAGCTGAGGAACAAGACGAAAACATCAAGAGCATTAGTGTTCACTTTCTCAAATGTCCACCTCTACATTGAACACGGCAATCTAATGGTGCGCTCTGACGACCGTGAATGACCTCTTACTTTTGGGCTCACTAGGCAGTGGCAGGGCCGGCTCATTGATCTCCATCTCTTCCTTCTCCTCACCCTCCTCCTCAGCCAGGTGGGAGTGGGTGTAGTGGTAGCTCAGGCCGGGACGGTTCTTGTAGCGCTTCCCACAGACTGCCACCAAAACCAGAAAACACAACGTGTATGAAAACAAAGAACGCATTAGTAGAGTCCATGTTATTCAAAGTCAGTGGTGAAAGGGGGGAGGGAGGGGGGTGACTCATGGAAGGGCTGACTAGCTGTTTTTGCTGCCATAATGGCATTCTTACTTCTGAACAAAAGATTAATAGTAAAGCGCAAGTTACGAAGAACTTTCTATTATTGTATCATTTCAGTTGTCCAGATTGTTGCATTTCGTGACTTTTATGATGATACAAGAACTTTGGGGGGCATTTTCAAAGAATTTAGTGAGTTTAACAGCAACCAATGTTCTATAATATTTACAGACATTAAAGCCAATACAGGCAAATATAATCTGACTTTTTATACCCAGATAATTCGATCTGTGCAATATCTATTCTGTGCTTTAAAGGGGAACGCCACTGATGTTCCACATGTCTGTTTACAGGGTTAATGCATGTGAACAAACGTTGTGTAAAGCCTTCTGTGGATCCAGAGGGAGCAACATGGAATGTAATATTTTGCCTCAAGTGATGTCACTTGACATCGTTGGCAGCGTAAGGCTGGAACTGAAAACTACAAGTTTAAAAATGAAAAAGAATCTGGGAGGTGGAGTTAAAAAGAAGTGAGCTTACCAGACCTCAGTAGCCCGCTCCTCATCTGCTTGAGGCTAGAGGATCCAGGCTACATTATCCACTACTAGCATAACACACAATATAGAAGTGCAATGCTAAATTGGTGGAGTATTCTTTTAAGACATATGATGGTACAATTTAATACACTTCAACGGCTTTGATGTGGTGAAGCGATGATGCGTTTGGGACAGCGGAAGGGGGGCCACTTAAGAACCCTGCATGTTTCTGTGTGATATCCTGTTTTTAGTTTAATATCTGGATCGCCACCATGACATGATATACTAGCAATGGCATTAGAGGGAAAGATGACGAATGAGGTTTGAGAATATGAAGAACATGCTCTGAGGCAATGACATGCGTCATCACATCCTCTTAGCTGGAGCTCTGTGGTAGCCGTGTATTTAGGCACAGCTTTACAGATAACATCTTAGCCACTGTAAGAGCCACACATCTGCTGTTAGTCAGTAAATGAGACGCTCTGTAACTGCAGGTGTGTGATCTTTACAACAGAGGTTTTAACATCCTCACTTTAATTGGCTGACAAGCACCACCTAACCAGCGTTTGACTACTGACTAAGCTACAGTAAAATAAACTAAGAAATAATTGTTTTGTCTCATTTCATGCAATACATCCATCCCTCTCAAAATTACGTTTGAGTGCATATGACCTCTGTAAATCAACATTAAAAATGTTTTAACAATAGCTCCATACGGCTCTGAATATTAATCTTTCTGATCTGAACTTCAGAAAGTCTATTTATCAGTGGGGTAAGAGAAGCCAGTGGAAGGAGGATTTACTGACTTTAGGGAGGACAAAGATGCTACTGTGTGCAGCTGTGTCACCAGGGTGTTGGGGGTGGTGAGGTTTGTCATAAGATAACAAGCAAAGACACTTCTTCTTTCACTTCCATGCTTTCTCTTATTTTCATTTCCTCAAAAGGATTATGTCATATTTTACCAACTGTCATCTATACGAGTTAAATTCAATTCTATTTATATAGCGTGATCACTACCTGCGACGGTTTTCCTTCAGAGCATCTCAGCAAAGTCGCTAAAGACAAAGCTAGTCACATGCCAAGTGATTGTGTGCAGTGGCAGAAGGATTTGAAAGATACTCCCCAAAGATCAAACAGGCATCAAATTGACTCAAAACCAAAGCAGCAGCAGTTCATTCTAAAACATGGAACTTGAAATGAGACTTGCAGAGGTGGTGAAGAGGAATAAAACAAAGGGGGAAACAAGCAAGGAAAGAAACTGTAATGCAGTCAAATTGCACACATTAAGTAGCCGGACAAAAATCAAAGCACAGAAGAGAAAAAAATGCAGCAGGATACAGCTTCTAGCGTATCTAAATCTGTGGGACGTTCAGGGACAGATTGAGAGGGGAAAATTAGTTTCATGGGCCACAGCTTATCCTTTGTAAGCTGAGACGGCTCATATCTTTGGCTGATTACAGACTACAACTCATTTGGGGT
Organism: Lepomis gibbosus; assembly: GCA_029875015.1. NCBI lineage: Eukaryota > Metazoa > Chordata > Actinopteri > Centrarchiformes > Centrarchidae > Lepomis > Lepomis gibbosus. The sequence continues at coordinate 9,930 of JAPMOB010130326.1, read as the reverse complement.
GTATAATAACATGACTTTGACCTTTTCTAAATTCAGTTAATTACATTTAAGTAAACTGTGCATTGCAAAACATTTACCCTATGAACTGAACTACACAAAGAGCAAATCTACTTGGTAACACAAACAGAAAATAGGAAGAAAAAAAAAATCAGGCAGTGAAAACTGTAGACAAGGCAGACTGGAGTAAAAAGGAATGAGAGAAATATACCTCTTTCAGAAGGTTTTGAAATATGCTTTTGTTTGATAGTGTCTGAAAGAGAGAAGAGAAGGAGAAGAGAGAGCACAGACAGAGACTCAGAGAAATAGGCTCACAGACTGAGGATCAGTCAGCCGGCGCTGCCCTACAGAGAGCTGCAGCTGAAAGTGAAAATGCTTCACAAAAGAGGAAAAAACACATCGAGCAGTACAGATACATAGAATGACAACACCAAAAAAGTGGAAGAAACATATTCCCCTTGCCCATGGAAAGATTTGAAATGCAAACAAAAATATGCCATCGTTATAAATGTCAGATTTAGGAAGTCTAACAAAGAGCAGAAGGAAGACTTAATTAATTTAATTAATTAATTAATTAAAGGGGAGCAGATGAAAAGGAAGGTGATAAAGAATGAGAACTTGTGCAAATCCTGCTCGATTAGATTACAAATATTACAGCTATTAACATCTGCAGTGACCCTCTGCTCCGACCCGAGGTCACACGCTCTACTCTCCCCCATCAGGACTCACTGTCACAGGCGTACGGCTTGTCTCTGTCTTCCAGTGCTGCTGTATCCAGCTTCTTCCTGTTACTGCCCACTCCTCGACCCTGAGGGCAGAGATAGGAGCCAGGCTGGGACACACAGAGATGGGATGGGCTTTTAAGAAAATGCATCCATGTACCCGACAGTTATTTACCTTCCCCTTCCCTTTGCCTCTTCTTTTAGGCGTGTCTTCCTCGTAGTCTTCATCATCTAGGTCGTCCAGGAAGTCGTCTGGCTCGAGGATTCTCTGTTTGAGGCAATGAGAAAGTGACGCGAACAATTGAAAAGTAACCTAATATTCTTGACTCTAAACACAGGCAAACAAGAACCTTTCTAATCCGAGCAGCTGGGTTCAGGCCTCCGGTGTAGTCACTCTGGTTTGAATCCTCCTCAGACCCTCGGAGCTCTATGGTAGCCCGTTTTTCCAAGGAGTCCCCCTTAAGCAGTGCTTCCAGGCTGCTGCCATCCGCGGATAACACAGAATCCTTCTTCAGTCCCATATCTACCTCTGTGAATACAAAACAAATGGAGTTAAGACAAAAGCACAAAAATACAAGTATGTTTTATCAGAAAGAACCTACAACAGTTCAGTATGTATCAGAATATGCCTCAGTTGGAAATGACAAGCACCACTATCACCTTTGTAGAAGCTTTTTTTTTTTATTGCTTTCTTCTAAAAAGGTTGACCTCATTAAAAATGGAGGATGAGCCGAGCTGAATGCTGTGGTACCTGGCTTGACAGGAGGGAAGATAAGCCGGGGGTCCTCTGGAGGATGAGATCGCCGTTTCTTCCTCCACCTCCTGGAGGGGTAGGTGTAAAGCTGCCCCGGAGCCATGCCTGTCAGAAACGATCCACGTACATAACACAGAACCTCCCCAGCATTCTGATTTAAAAAGGGCACTTTTGGCTGCAAGCTTGATTAAATCATACTTGGTTGTTTGTAACTGTTTGTGTGTTGTATATATGACATTGTCACTCAACAAACATTACGTAGAGATTGGATTTGTAAAGCGTTCTGCTATTTTGTGGCACACTTCGTCACGTTAGTATCTCACCTGGGCCCCTGTGTCTTTTTTCCATCCAGATGTAGCAGTTGCTCTGAGCCACACCGGTCTGAGAGTCGAGGAACGGCATCCGGACACTCCTCTCAGCACAGAGCCTGGCATTGTAGTTATGGCATTGCTCCATGGCATCTCTGTAATACTGCTCTCCCAACCTGACAACAAAAAAACAGATGCTGGTTATTCAGTCTATTGTGGTTAAAACACCAAAATCAGCAGGGGTGGGTATTTCAAAACTTGTTTAATCAAACTTTCACACCTCTCTGTCTGTTTAGTTTAGTAGGCCTGCTGTCTTTCTACGCTGTGCTGCCACCTTAAAAAAACAGCTCTTTCTCACTCACCAGACAATGTCTTTATACTTCAGACTAAATCAACTCTTCTGAGTGTGCAACAGCAGGTGCTCCTTTGTTGGTACATCAACAACAAGGAGCTTGGCAGTCAGCACAGTAACAAGAGTGCTGTGTTTTCATCCTAAATACACTCAAATAGTGCACTTATTCTCTTTTTAGAAACGCTAAGGGCTGCATCTCCTCCAAGTGAGACAAACAGGATCATGAGAGAGACCTTACTGGTCTTACTGGTTCTTCAAATTCCTGAATGGTAAGGAAAAGAAGAGTGAAAACAAGCAGTCTTGTGATCCAATCTGCAACTATCAGGGTGCTCTGGAGCAAGGCACTTTCCAGTGCAACTACAGTAACATTAGTTGTACTGGAGCAGTTGAGCCTTGATGAGAGAATTGTGTATTACAGGGTGACGCGGGAGCGGATTTTCACTCCTGTCCCATCCCACTCCACAAAAATACTGCTGTCTTATCTCAATCCCAAGACAGAGTATAAAGAAAATTCTTGTCCTTTTGCTTTCCTGGACCAATGATTCCTGTGCCATCCCATTCAGATAGAAACATCAGAAAATAGCATTTATTTATGTTAGAAGTGCATATGTATATATAAAATGTTATGATTCAGTCCTGCCAAATTCTGTTGACTCTTTTTCCTGTCCCAGTCCCTCGCCTCACATCCTACTGGAATCCCACAGGAATCCCACAGCCCACAGGATTCCTGTCAGTCTCTATGTACCTCTACAAGCAAGGGTATAAATGTTTAAAGCAGCTGTTCACAGACTAACATCAGTAATGACAGATCTCTACATTTCTTGTAAAGATGTAATAATTCTGCATAATGTTGGAAACCTGTCTCTGTTACCTATCTGCTATTTGGCCTAGACTAAACTGGAAATGGAAGGCTTTATTCACAGAAAACAGCTCAAGTGACCAACTAAAAATGTGAAACATTGCCGTGTAACTTATGTGAATATTTCTCATTTCATTGCCATGAATATTATTTTCTACATTATTCATAGCACTGTTTTAATAGCATTTAATTAATGAATTGATAAAAAGCCATAACCACTGAAGAAGTTAAAAAAGTAAAGTTTAGAAGAAACTTGTATATCCAGCCATTAGTATAAAATACTTGTGTATGTAGCTAGTTGTCAGGTAAGTTTCACACTTTCCTATATTACCATGATTATTAAGGGCTTAGCCAAGTGCTTGTTATTACCTTAAAACGTCTAAACATCAACCACCTGGGCACCTAGCGTTACCGTTAACGTTACAGCAACGAACGGGGAAGCACGTTTTGGTACAACGGCCAACTGAAACTTTCTCCTTTGTTTTAAAGAGTTACTATATGCGAATTATATATGTGCGATCTACAGTGGTTATAACCATGTGGTCTCGAGATAAAAGGAGTGATCTGTAAAGCCAGTCTTTCATTCATTCTGAAGTAACGTTAGTTGGCCAGTAGCCATAGCTCTCCAGTCTGCTACGCTAACAACGCTGGACACAATTACACTCACTTTAGCTTGTTAGCCACCTAGCAGCCGTACTTATCTGACGTTAGCACCGCGGTAGCTGTTTGACTAGAAAGACACATCAAGTAACCATAGTATCCGTACAAATATATGTCTGATCGACGCGTGCTGTATTAAAACAGACTCGTGATTCATGTTTCAGGAACGTCATCTGCGTGTCTGCTAAATTACACTTCCAGGATGTGAACACACGACGGTCCGACAGCTAACCTTACTAAGTCAGTGGAAATGTTGCTACGCTAGCTAACGACACGGTCAGTGGTTGTACTGTCATACAGCCGTTATAATGTAGCCGCGGTGTGTGTTAACTAGCCAGGTGTAAGGTGTGTAGAAAAGTCCCAACACTTACAGTTTGACAACATTTTCAACAACAGCTGCCATCTTGCTTTATTACACGGTTAAACTGGTGAGTAAACGTGCCCTCCGTCAGGACTTGTAGGCAGACACGGCAGGAAACTGACACCTAGCGCCCTCCACTGGTGGTGTTGTGACATTGCCAGATATTTTAATCATACAAAGCTACAACTCTAATTATTGGTTAAATTACTGATACTGAGAAATGTCCAGTGGTGGATTAAGTATTCAAATCCTTTACTTAAGTAAAATTTCTGTCAATTAACTAATGTACTAGCTACACATGTATGAACTGTTGGGTGGATGGGCTATATATATTTTTAAAGTCTTCATAAGTCTTCATTTGTAAAGTAACTAGTAAAGCTGTTAAATAAATGTGGTGAAGTACAAGTAAAATATTTCTTTTTGAGATGTAGTGGAGTAGAAGTCAAAAGTGGCATGGAAAGAAAATAATCAAGTAAAGTACAAATACCTCTAACTTGTACTTAAGTCGAGTTCTTGAGGTAAACTTATTACTGTCCACCACTGGAATTGTCTTGTCTAAAATATTTTATAAATTAGTTTCATTTTATCAAAACGTAGCCTATAGTTTTCTATTTTTACCTCTTTAGCAGTGAAGTGCGTTCCTCGTGACCTTGGTCTCTGGGACCTGGGGGCTTCTTCTTGGGCTCCATGGCTGGCATTTTCCTGGCCTGCCCTTTCTGCTGCCCCTTTGCCCTACCATTTAAAACATTCCCTCTATCAGTTACCCTTACCTTAACCACAGCTGTTTACAGAGCATCACCCAACCACACACCTACTGTACCTCTGTGCCTAAACCCAAGCTCATCTAATCCAGTGGTTCTCAAACTGGGGAATGGGCCCCCCTGATGAGACATAGAGTCACTTCAGTTGTGGATGTTGAGCAGACCTAAAGTTGTATGAATATGATTCACATGGTGACAAACAAAAGTGCTCTGATTTTGGTGATTTTGCTGACCTGAATCTTGTTTATTATTTTCACCTGTATTGTTAATGATTGATCAAAATTAAATGCACTTTTATTGGGGTCAGTCACCACTGCCCTACGCTGGACTCCAATCCCTAGTTCCCATCCCATGGGACCAGTCGCAGAATAAAGAAAAATATAGTATGATTGGCACAATTGTTGTATCCTCCACCCTTAATGCTTAAATGACAAAATAATTTTCATTAAAATGTTATCATCAGCCGCTCACATACACACAGGAAAAAATTCCCTGAACACTATATCCTTAATCCTTAATAAAAGTACACTTTATTTATATAGCACCTTTCGTGCACAATATGCAGCCCAGAAGGCTTTACAGGAAATGAAAGAGCAGACGATTTAAAGCCCCTACACACCCACGCTCCACACACAGGCAAATACACTCATGCTGCCTGATTAGACCTCTCCTTGGGACAGTGGCTATGTACAAACTGTTCTTTATTGACACCGCCCTGAACCATTAGTTGATAGGGCAGGACAATTTAAACAATGGATCTTTTTCATGGAAGACATTTTATGAAGTCACAGTGGGAAATTCAAAGGTGTACATAATATAATGATTGATGGCTGAATTCTTTTTAGCTGCTTTGGTGTAAGGGTCTGGGTGTTATGCATGACTTACTGGGACTTAAATAAAACAAGAGCTATTTTAATGTTTACGCTGTTACCAAATTACATTTACAAAGTATAATCGATCTGAACATACTGGAGGAGGCTGCACTAACAGAGGCTCTCTTTTCATCACTGGATGTCTTATTTTTAAATGCTACCAAAGTTTTCTTTCTGAACATGAATTTTAACATTGGAGTTACTGACTCTGGCTTCACACCAAAGTTTGACTTCTTTGTTTTTTAACTCCCAAGTACTTTTTATTTGTTTACTTTTACTCGTTTCATACTGATGCCGCACAAGCCAAGTGTAATTGCTTCAAATATGTGGAGATGTTCCCTCAGTCCCTCCTACACCCCTTTCTCAATATAAACTTTTAGATTATGTTATCTGGCTGGCTAATTATTTTCTGAGGTCTTTGACCACCATCCTCATCCTCTCCCATTTTCAACCTCCAGTGCAGAGTAGAACCACTGTGATGAAACTAAGGCTCAGGTTTCTTTTAACATCTCACTGCAGGTTTGCCCTGCTCTTTCGATAATCACATCCTTCCCAGCATTCACTGATTTATCATAGACCTACTGTGTATTATTACTCGATCATCCTTGACCTCATTTGCTGCAGTTGCATCATTAATTCATTCTTAATGGCAGCGCTGCAGCAGCTCTCTTTCCCACATCCTCTACACACATACTTAATGGAAGAACTGTTTTTCAGATAGAGGCTACTGAACACACATTTAGCTCTAGTCAAGAATATTTAAGTTTTTTTGTATATTAAATTAGAAACAGTTACTGAATCTACAAATAGCATGCTGAATGCATTGATGTGATGACCAATAAGCCAAACATGATTGAATACATAAATATTGTATTTATATTAATATAACTGAAAGTTAACCCTTCATTATTGTATCCTTGGCCTTATTCTAGTTTTGATTTTTTTTAAAATTGTGCCCACTTGGTCTTGGGCTCTAGAACCAGCTTTCCAAAGTAAGAAAAAAAATAACCTCGATGATGTCATCAGAGTTATTTGGGGCTCGAGTTTTTTGTTGTTTTTAAAAAAAATTCATTTCTTTTTACAGAAACTTGCATGACAAACTGAAGATGTGGGGTGGGGAAGAAGTCAACATTTAGGAAACAAAGGTCTAATGAAAAGTCTAATTTTGTGTTGCATCATGGGAAATGTAGGATCAAGCATTTTTGGATCTTGACCCTCACTCAGGACTAAAAATCAGGATACCTCTTACCATTCCCCTTTATGGAGGCACAATACTAAACTGCTGCTCCCAAAATAATTTCAGTATGGCATGTCACAACATGAGTATGTATTACAGTCAAGCTTTTCTGGAAAATGCTTTACCGAGAAATCCCAATCCTGAATGTTATTGACCACATTTAGTTGAGGTAAATTGAGATACATAACAGTCATGGATGAAAAACCTGCATTTTATAGGTTTGTCATCAGATCATAATTCCAAATATACAACTTGTTCAATCTTGTGTAATAGAATAAAAGCTGGAGCAGTGGCTAACTTTTTTATCATAAAAATCCCCACAACAATACAATGTTTTTGATTAAACCATGTTTTATTATTCCTAATATTAGATGTAGATACACAAGTCAACAAACATTATTTTCGATTCGTAATGAAAATGCTCCACAGCACACTGACATCGTGTGGAAGGGTCTGGTATTACAGACATGTACCTGAAAATGGACTGCAGTTATAATTTTTGCAATAAGTTGCATTAGTAACAGTAGTAGTAATAGTAACAACAGTAGCAATAATAGCAATTAATAATAGTAGTGGTATTAACAACTCTGACTTACAGAGGAAGGAACAGACATTCGTCAAAAGTAAAGAGAAATGAAGGTAGGTGGACAGGCTTATCAAATGCTGCAAGACAGACCACTGGATGAAAAAATACAAGCTCCCACTAGACAGCAAATATCCTGCCTTCTTCTAAAAAAAGGAAGCTCAAATTGTCACCAGTCTGTTTTCACTCATATCTAATACTTAACAAGTAAAAGTTGCTGTTTTGTTTTCTTCATTAAGTACTCTACTGTTACAAGTACTCATAACCAAAAACCCATGTCTTTGACATCAATAATACACACTTTCCATGTTGTGGTCAAGGCTCACCAGTAGCACAATGTTATTTTAAAAGGATGCCATATGCAACATCGAATCACAGCCAGCTGAGGACATTTCCACAAGACTGGATTGCCAGGGTCATTCTGCATTAAATATACAGTACAGTATTAATGTGTGAGTTTGTGTGTGTGTGAAGGAGAGAGAGCTTGTGTACAGTATGTCAAGTATGAGAAATATTTTTGCTTCACATGACCAATTTGGCCAAACTAATTTGAATCATTCACATTCAAATGAGCTGATAAGAAAACACACTGTGTGAGCTTTAAACTTGAACTCCCTAACATCACTTGGCTGCTGTCTGATATTCAGAGCAGAGAAAAGGTAGCAATAAAAACAGCTCATCCACTGGGGATGAATGATTCCTCCATTCGAAATTGTGCACAATGTACGCTAACTGCATCGGCTCACTTATGTATGCAATCACCTTCTTAAGTTGGTTTCTGGACGGTAGCTTAGTTTAAGGCTACTAAACTAGGAGCTCCGTCACACACCCGAGATACAAAGTCCCACTGACAGCAACAAGGCAGTCAGTTTCACTGCTGTCCGCTGAACCCAGTTCAATAGTCTCAAAGTGGGTGTTGAGATATTTCTCTTCTGACTTGGAGGGTCTGATTTAAGCGATAGATCAGCGTTTCCACATTCATTTAGGACTGTGAAATAAGGCCAACCAGTTTAAACTGCAACCAAATACCAGTTTACTTCCAACAGTTTGGTGTGACTTTTCCATGGACTCATCAGCCCTCCAAGGCCTGGTATACACATCCAGGCAATTATCAGCTTTAAAGAATTACCTTCAAGATGTAATAAATTACAAATAATTGATTACTTGCAACCTTATCCAGTAACCTCCTGTTTCGTTTTGGCAGTTAGAAAAGGCAAATTAACACTTGGATTTAAGTGGCTGACGATAAGAACATTTAACAACCAATTCAATGGTCTAAAGATATTTATATAAAATTGCTCTACTGCCTACTGTCTCACAAAATACTGTAAATGCTCTTTCAATTTCAAACATGTACAGTATTTGAGGAAACTAATAAAGGCCTACAATTTATTTTACAATTATATTGGAATGCCATTATCTTGTTTTGGATTATTTGAAATGCCAATTACATATATAATCAGTTGCTCTCCAACCCTGAATATGAAGTGATCTCATGTTTTCAGAGTACATCAACACAGAAGAGAAGAGATGGCAACGATGAGACACATACAAGTATAAACCCACATGAAGTCATGCCACATATGCAAGAGCGCAACACACGTCTCAGAGACAATTTAGGATTTTTCCCTCTGCCGACACTAGATAGCAGAGCTTTTCACGTTACTGTTGATTCATATTGTGTAACTGCATTTTTAATCCACTGACATACATTAGATCATTGCCACAGGGCACATTTTAAACACGCATCTTCATTCTAAGAAAACTTTCATTAAGACTGTTCCCATGGAGGGTGGGTTTGTAAAAAGGTTTTCAATGTATCTGTTGTGGGTTCAAGTAAGGCTCAGTACACCTCTCTCTATCAGGTAGAACATAAAGCGCGTACTTCACCGCCTATCCAATCTGACTTCCACACCCCTCACTTCACCTGTAATGAGACCTGTCAGCTGTCCATCTGTCCTGCTCGTGTCCCCGCGGCCACAGAAAATGTGCTTCACCCTTCTGTCTACAAAATGCCCCCATGCCTTCACGCCAGTAGATAGAGAGAGAACTAGATATTAGAAGACTAAAACAGAAATAATGAAACTTCATTGGTAATGTCAGCTTACATATAATAAAAAACAAAAGCAAAGAAAAGCTAATATTATGAAATCATCCCAGTTATTTTTAGTTTGTGTTTATGTTTTCGTCTGCATTTTGCGCACCGAAAAGCAGCATTCATCTGGACACGTTTTCATCAGGAATAACATAAACGTGCAAAATCCACAGCACCACAACTCTCACACACACACACACACACACACACACACACACACACACTACAAAACTAATCTTCTCTGCTTTGTACAGAAAAAAAGAAAGTTGAAAATCAAGCAGAAAAGATCACTCAAAAGAAATAATCAAATACAGGCAAAATTAGAGAAAAAATAAAAATAAAACCACTTATTAAATATATATATATATA
>JAPMOB010130321.1:0-12029 GCA_029875015.1 Lepomis gibbosus | reverse complement strand
ACACACACACACACACACACACACACACACACACACACACACACACACACACACACACACACACACACACACACTTACACCACGCAAGGGGCAGTACTGTATGTGCACAGAGAAGCCACCACACACACACACTTAAACAAATATCGGCAGTGCCAGGACAAATTGGCTTGGCCCAAACTCTCTGTGTCCCAGAGCAGTGCAGGTGGGAGTGATGTCATCAGCGCCTGAGCTGCTCTCAGCGGTACAGTACACACAGCCAGTACAGTCAGGGATGTGACTCCAGAGATATCAGGCACGATTAATGTAAAAAGTTTTAAATGGCCTTAAATAGGCACTCCAATACACAATCAATGAAGAATGTGGCTTCCACTGTGTGCACGCCTGCTCGTCACTCTGAAACACCAAAAGACATGAGTCCACGCACACTCACAGTCCAGTGTGACCTTTACAGACATTTCCAGTGTTTTTGGATTAAACCAAAGCATGACTTGACTAAATGAAATCCTTCCCTCGCTCTTTGAGCCGTGGCTGAAAACCACAGGGTGAGAACTCCGGGAGGCAAAGCTGAAAGGACAAGATAATGGGCTTCTCATAGAAGGTTTTGGCTTTGTCTACTGGAGCAAAATGCCTGGAAATGTCTTTCCCTGTCATACTGGCTCACTCACAAAGGCACGACAATCATGGAAGAGTTTACCACCCAGCTGCTTGTGCCCTTCGTATCTAATAGTTAGCCACAAACAAGGTACAGCCCAATAAATCAAATCTCCCTGCATTCACCAACAACGCTGCAGCAGGACTGAAACAAGTGTGTACATATTGGTTTTCACTTAAACAGTCTGATGACTCATTGTGTTAGCTGTTTTATTACTACTGCTACAAGCATTCAGTCTTAATTCAGGCAGAGTAATAACCTTCTGAGAACACCTGTAGTATAGGTTGACTATAGAAAGTAGACTGGCATAAACCAGAAAGCACAATCACAGATGAAGAATCTGTGAGCAGCTGGCAGACACTGGATTAAAAATTAGCTTATGGGTCATAATTATTATGAGGAGCCACCAGCGTGGAAGAATTTAGCATCTGGATACTTGTGCCTTTCATTAGATAGGTGCATGCCAGCAAGTCAAGCCATTCTTTACTTACCAACATATCCTATACTGCAAATTCAACCAATCACACAACTGACAGAAGTGTGTAGTGCATGTTTTAGATTCACATACTGTAAAGCAGTGCCAGTAACTAATATCACATGCACTGAAATACCCTCAAGACAGATGAATACATGATTTTGAGGACTACACCTGACGTTACTTACTTTGACACTTGAGTGCCTGTGCAGTGATCTGACAACTACAGGCATCACACCAGTCCCGCGTAACTGGCTTGGCCTCGAACCTGTGTCCTTCACCCCTCTCGGTCTTCACCCGAGGGTCCATCTCCCGGGGAAAGATGGACCAGGCCTCCATGCGGAGAGGTTCGGTGCGTGCCAGCCTGACGACTCCAGTCCTGCCCTGTGTCAGGCGCGGCAGCGGGAGACCGCCGGTCTGTCCTTGTGCTGGCTCGGAGGATGAGGAAATGTTGTCTATGCTCCGGGCGTCTCGTCTCCTGTGTGGCGCATCCCGATGCGCTCCGCTGTGTCCATTCGTAACAGATCCGCCAGACCTCTTGAGCGAAGTCCTCCTCCGACCACCTGTGTTATGGTTTGAGTCACAGTTGATGTTGCTGTTGTAGTCACTGGTACTGTGCCCGGTTTGACTTTCTCGAGTCCCGGCTGCGGTGCGCCTGTCGCAGTCCGTGCTGCCCATCTCTCTGTCCTGGTCCGAGCTACGTGGCGCAGCCGGAGCTCCGGATCTTTCACCGGGCATCACTGCTCCTCTCACTGTCCTTTCCCCCGCTGGTCCCGGAGACAAGGGATGAGTTCCCGGCTCTCCTTCACAAGTGACCGACCCGCACCTCCCGCCGCTCCCCGAGCCTCTCCTGAACAACATCTCCCAGGACGATTTCCTGGAGATTTTCTTCCCGCCGGGCAGTTTGAAGAGCAGGAGCTGCTGTTCCGAGTCCAGCCTGTGCGGACCCGGGTGCTGCCCCACCACACTGACAGACGCCATTACCCCGTCCCCTTGTAATACGTGTGTGTTTGGCTGTCTGGAGTGTGTACTAGTGAGCGTTTTTACTCCGTGCCCTGACTGTAAACTCAACTCACGCCTGCGACAAGCGTGTAGTAGTGACGCAAGGGATCCGACGGCTTTAAACGCCGCGAGCGCGCCCCCTTTCAAAACCACGCGAGCGCGCACATAATCCCAGGCTCTTGCTGTATTTTGGTTTCACACTAACGACTTATTAAACACTAATTCACTCGATTGTAGCACGTAACTTTCTGATGACTTATTGTTATGTGTTAGCTGTTTTGTTACTATTGCTACCAGCCCTTCACTCTAAATTTAGTTCTGGTAATAACCTTCTAAAACCACTTGTAGGCCTACTAAAAGTAGACTACAGAAAGTAGACTGGCATAAACTAGAAACCACAATCACAGATGAAGACTCCATGGAGCTACCGGAGACTGGATTAAGAAGTAGGCTATGACACAGGGAACATAATAATAAGGCTTTAGGTTATCTATTTAATTTGTCCTTCCTGTTTTTGACTAGAGAAAGGCATCTCTTGTATGTAATCAATTATTTAATACTTTTTGTAGGTGTTAAAAAAGGGCTGGGCAAAAGTGTTGTGTGAAACTGGACAGACACAAGGCTGAATATTGTCATAATGTATAACGTGAGAAAGTGTAGGGGATAAAAACACAATGTCATACTTGTTTGTGTAGACTAAGAACAGGAAAGTTATCAAATTTTCCACTTTGCCAAGAGCCCGTCATATGACGGGCGCAAAACCACAGAGGCAGTTGTGCGTCCCCCAAACCAAGCCGAGAAAGCCCCCGAGGACACCCACACCACGCCTCCACACACTGAGTGAAAATCTTTCAATTCTCTGCACTTTGCAGTGTCACAACAGCTCACTTGTTCTTTTGAGACCTTTATACTTCCCTCCCTGATACACCTACCCACATCAAATTGTGTTAAAGTCATGTAAAAGTAATTTGAGTACAGACTGAATATGAGAGCTTCCTGTTGTCACACAACTTTACTGACTTTTCAGAACGTGCTGATTCATTCTCATTAACTGAGATAAAATCATTACACAAAACAAAAACAAGAGATTAAAAATATGGCAGAACAGTTTATAAGTACAGTAAAAGTGTATGTTAAGCATCACATGTGGTCCCTTTAAAAACAAATACACCCTGGGATTTCCCCACCCCTGTGAACCACACTGGTTAATGTCATTTCCTTACTGTTAACTGGCTGTAATATCACTGGACTGTGCATTTCTGTTAAAAAGGAGACCCTGTGGTGAGTGCTGAGTTCCCTGCTTCAAGTCCTTCTCCTTTATAGTGAAATGACTCAAGCGCTTCTTTCAACAAACACAGACATAAGAGACACATAGAGAGAGAGAGAGAGAGAGACAGAGAGAGAGACACAGAGAGAGACACAGAGAGAGAGAGAGACAGTCTAAATGAATCACTGAAGTTCCTGCTGAATCCACAGTGAGACAAAGAAACATGGCCTTAGAAAAACACTAGCAGCTTAATTTGCATTCCTTTAGCTTTATCCTGACGGTCCATCACTGTTGTAGCCTATTAGAAATACAAGGCATTAATGAGGTTTTTATTGAACTGCTGCACTCAGGAAAACTCAAAATCCATCAGTGGCATTTCCTTCTTCATCATCTTATCTCTAAATTAAGATTCACATATTATTGATTGTCTTCTGCTGCTTCCTCTTCATGCAGCACTGGGTGCAGCCGGTCCTTAAGAGAAGATCCATAACTTTTCATAGATGGCAGTTTAAGTAAGGCGTTTGTCTGAGGGAGTGTGTATGTGTAATTGTGAACTAAGTGGCAAAGATGCTGCACTTTTGTCACAGTGTAGAAGGTCTGGCCAAGCTCGGCTCCAGAGCTGCAGCGGAGTTCACTGCTCCCAGACTGTAGGACAAAACAAATACAATCTACATCAGAATGTCTCACCTACAGTACACGGGGGTGCGAGTTTCGGCAGAGGAGGAGACGTATTCACAGGAAGTTAGTTATTCAACTGACCTCTCAATAATGTTGTTGTTACTCTGTAGTTCCCTCACCAAAATCTCCATTTCCTCCTTCAGATGGTGCATCCTAGAACAAAGAAAGATATGTTATCAGGGCAATCACACAAATTTCTCTATCTTGTAAACACACACACAGACACACACCTGGAGACCATCTGGTCCTTGTCCCTGGTTGGGTTTCCAGGCTGTTGTCCTGCTCTCTTGGACTGCAGACTGTAAATGATTTTGTCCAGAGCCTGAGAACGACCGATGAGAAGTTACATCATTACACTGAGAAGCAACACAAGTGACATCACTGGCATTATAACTGAAATTACACAGCCAAATATATTTAACAAAAATGTTAGAATATCAACTGTTATTATAATCCTTGATCTGAGCTGCAGAGACAGAAAGTGACATGCTGACCTTATTTTGGCGCTGCTCACTCATCTCCAGGTCTGCCAACAAGCCTGTGGAGAAAGAGCTGAAGTCCTGCAGTCGGGTCTGCATCTCCAGTAAAAGACTACAGTAAAGACAGAAGTCAGCAAGTCAAAGCTACCATCTTTACAACGTGCCAAAACCAGTGGGAAAAAAAGTTAAAATGTTGAAATTTGTTAGTTCAATGTAAAGACTGAAATCTGTCATGGCCAATTTTAAAATAGCAAATTATGTGAGGGCCTGCAATCTTGATAATTTGTAAACAAGTAATATGTGTTTTGAATTTAAAAGTTAATAGTTTTAAAATATCTTTTTATTCTAATGTCATTTTATTTAACCTCTCTATAAAGACCATAACAATACCTGAGCCGTAAACCAAACTGTTTAAGTTCACAAACCTTTGCTACCAAATCCTCGCTGGAAGCTTGCTCATGTGATGGGCACTTAACACGTATGAGAACCTTTTGGATGCATGTATCTACCAATGCATTCACACCTGAAAACTGTCCCACACTACTGCATGGCACACGTTCCACTGTGCCTGGGAAGCCTTGTTTCAATGGGCAATGGGGATGCAATCTACGTGAGCCGTTTGACTCTTAAACAGTATACGAATAATTTTAAATGTAAAAACCTGATCATAACAAAACGACCAGCAATTCGAGAATTGAGGGATATGTAATACAACTTACAATCTCAATTTCCCTTTCTAAACAAATTTGAGGTAAGGATTAATAATGCAGACTACCAACTTAATATGTTAAGTTAGAGGGACTGATGATTTAATCTTCTTCATATAAGCTTCCATTATCTCTGTGAAGGGCTGTCAAACCGAACACTCATCTTATTCTAAATAGTCAAGAGTGGTTGGGATAACACAGTTGAGGTGAATCTGGTCCAAAGTCTGTACTGTTCTGACCTGCTCCACGTCCTTGTTGTGGCCAAAAGCTCTTTGTATCTCTGCACGCAGTCCTCTCTACAGAGAGATTTCACTCGCTTAATGTGGGACGACAGGTGGATTCTGGGAAGGAGGAGTGACAAGCAGATTACAGAGAGCGCTCAGAACAACATCCCTCACAGGCTGGATGAGCAGCACAGCTGCTAGCTGGACACATACTCACTTCTCAAACTTGTGGATTTGCTCATCATTATATGCCAACTCTGTGGTGAAAACAAGAAAAGTGTAAAGTATTGTTAACTTGAACAAAAGGAGCATTAAATACACAGAATATGCCAACAAAGAAACATACATACTGCCAGTAAACCTGTCTTTACGATAATGCTGATGGATTGTTGTTATCTTCTGTAGCAGCATCTCCATCTTCTGACAGCTGTGGGAGACAAGAGGTCAAAGTTCACCACAGTTCAACACCACAAACCCATGAGGTCACTCCGTAAGCTTTGAATCCCTGAGTACCTTTTGTCATTGGCCAGCGTCTCTGCTAGCTTGGCCTGTTCTATCTGAAGATGGTCCAGTCGGTTTTGAAACTCTTGGATGCCGGCAGTGTATATAGGCAAGTGCTCATGCACCTGTAGAGACAGCAGCCACAGACCATTTCACAATGTAACACAATTTTAAGTGTTATTTCATAATTGCTTATGTTTCAAAATTATAGAAAAATTATTCCCCACAAACCTTTCTCTCTCAAATTTTGACAAATGACAAAACTGGCTAATTTGTCTATTTTTGTTCACTTTAAGTCGGAAAAAAACAACATATAAATCCAAATTAATATGTATTTATACACTGGCTGTAGATTTCAGAATGAGACTGATATCTTGGAATTACTGTCTTTCCTTGGGGAGAATGTAACAAGTAGATGGTGTTTAAGGGAGATTGGGGTTAGTTTGTCAGATGTGACGTCATTCAGCTGCATTATTCTCTGCAGTATAACAATTTAACACTAGACAGTAATGGTTTTAGATTAGATTTGTTGTCATTTAGTAGAAACATGTTAACCGTTAGAAAAGACGATGACTCAGGAGATTTAGGGCTTAAAACCAAAATCTCAAAAGGGGGAGGGCTAATATCCTTCCACAGCACCCCCCCTGACAAGGCTGCAAGCAAATGTGTGTCTGAGACATCAGCCTTGTGAGTGCAGGCACTGGCCGATGCAGATTATCTAAAAATGCCAGATATCAGCAAACTATGTGTCAAGCCTCATAATTTTTCATAATTGACCGAAATGTGTCCATATTGAAAGTGTGTAGCTTGGTTGGATCTGTAGTCTTGTTTTTGTAAGACTAGTTTATATGGGCAAAATTCTTCTGCTTGTTTGTGTTTCAGCCTTTCACATTCAATAAGGTTGGCTTTGTTTCCATAAAGGCTTTTTTAAATTTATAAAAGTATCATTTTGGTATCTGTACTATAATAAAAAGAGCAGTCTTACTTCCAATAGTGAGGGTAAGTCATCCCTATAAGTAAAGCCAATAGTTGGCCATTAAAACAGGCGGTCTGCAAAACCTTTGCAACATGCCATCCCTTTGCTCATCACTCCTTTCATTATGAAAAGTCATTCCCCAATTATATATAAATGAAGAAATAATAACATCAAAATAAGGAAAAAGCCCAACTCCCAACAGAATTTCCATCAGCCACATAAGACAAGCTGGCTTCTGTGATGCTTCTTCCTGATGACACTCACCAGCTGCAGCTTTTGACCGTTATCAGCTGAACCTTGGTTTTCCGAAGAATGGCCTCTTAAAAAATTAAGATACAAGAGATATGGGAGAAGAAAAGGAAAAAAAGAGGAGGAGGTTACAACAATAAAACAACATCTCTCAATCCAAACACACTCTCTGCGGCAAATTCAACCTAAAAAAGAAGCTCCATTTGCCCAGCTGCTGTGTATCACAATGCATGTCATACAAACATCTGTGCAATTCAGCTCCCCAACTGTGACACCACAGATTCATTATAATAAGATCAAAAAGTGCACAGATGAACTCACAGTGTGAGAATCCTGTGTTTTACGCTGAGGCAAGCCTGCAGTCTAATGGTGATCATCGCAATACTGTGCATTGCTTCTCTACAGTCCTGGCGCAAACTCATCCTGAAGAACAAGAAGAGTTTGAAAAAGGTCATCATGTAGAGTCATTAGATAACCCCGGAGGTACATCACCCAGTGCAGCGAAACAAACAATTCTTATATCGGCATGTGTGTGTCTCACATGTAGCTGTAGTATCCCTGTAGTAGCAGCTCTTGGTGTGTGCGCAGCAATTGTACTATCCTCAGATACTGGTGGACCACTCCCACTATTACCTACAGAGATAAAGGAGATAATAATAATGGGTTGGAGTGGTATAACACAATTCTAATAATTAAAAATGTACGTAACATTAGTCATGCAGTAGTACCTTTGAGAAGTTGTAGTCTGCCATAACGTCAAACCTGGATGGGATGACTGGAGTCTCTGCTACAGAGGAGACCACACCCAAAAACATCACTTACGGAAACAGTGTGAACCTATGTGTGCGTGTGTACCATTCTTCATTATGCACTCATTTTTATATATCATTTGCCTATATCGGGATTTGCATTCTAAAAAATATAGAGCAACTAAACTTGCACACAACAGCTGCTTTACAAAGATATTTATGTGTTTTCTGAGTGTGATGCTGGAATACACCTCATATCAAAAGTCTTTCATGTCTCCCTGGAGGAACAGCAAAGAATAAAGGAGAAGAAGCTTTAGACGCCACAGAAACATATCAAAGGTGTGTATGTGTCTTTGATTGTCTTACGTTCTCTGAAGGGCAGGGTGGTATTTCCTTCAGGCCCATGGGTGAGCAGAATGAGGGGCTGGGCAGGTGAAGTATGCGGGAGGTTGACCACCTTCATGTTGCCCTCCAGAGGGAGGTTGTGACCCAGGTACAGTAGATGTTGTGGCTGTACACCCATCTTAGTCTGAGACGCCACCTCCTCAAAGAATACTGACAACCTGAAAGGATTGAGAAGAGAGAGAGTATTTTTGCAACCTCACTAAATTTTAAGATCAGGGTCAGTGCTCTTAGTAAATGCTATAATTGTGATTCTCTGCAAAGGGCATTAGAGTTAAACAATGCCATCATCTAATGCCGATGGCTGACAGACATCACAATGTTGAGCCAGCATTGCGATTGTACAATTGTATAATCCTGCAGTTGCTTCACATTATTGGCGTTGGTGGAATCATCGACTGAGTCAATACCTACCGTAACTTTTGACCTAAATACCAACATCCCACCCCACACTACCTCATTTACATGGCTAACACTTCGCTCTAAACCCCCACCTACTCTTGTGCTGTGCTGTAAAGTAGGCCTAAACCAAAACACCAAATGAAGAGGCAAAGCACATTTATAGGTTAAGAAAATACAGCTTGCATAACATTGTATGCAGCCATGAAAACAAACCCTTTTCCCTCCTTTCTTGTTGTGGAAGCAACATGTTTTCAAAATACAAACTGCGGGTTAAATGTAGAGCTGGACGATTTTGAATAAATAATCTTATTGCGATTTTCTTTTTAAACCAATATTGCGATTTAATATTCAATTAAATTTTAAGTTCTTTACCTTCTGTGTTATTCAAAATGGACAAGCAGTAGATCAGCAGTGTTTCCGCTATATTCATTCAGCAGCGGCAGTCCGCCGCTCCTAAAATTTCCCACGCTCAGCTCGCTTCCTCTCCTCGTTATATGCAGAACATATGTGACAGATGGTGTGATAAGAGCAGCGTAACTCTGATTCGGTAGGTGCGTTGTGAGTGTTTGATTGTCCGAGCGGCAGAAAGTGACGGTGAACCCGAGCAAAGAAAAATATTCTGGTACATGTAACAGTACATGCACTGTGTCTATTACAGTGTGTTAGCTTCTCAAAACCAAGAAACGTCTGTTGTTTCCCACCTGCTGGAAAAATGAAGCCAGTTAGCGCTAAGTTAGCTAACATCTCCCCAAAAGACAGGGCGGAGGCGACTGGAGTAGCTGAGGTTAGTGAAGCTAATTAGTGATGCAAACTAGTCCTTTTAAGCTAATGAGGAGACATTTCTTTTTGGATTTTGATGTGCAAATAAAATGCACCTCAGAAGGGTCCTCCCACATGAATAGTCGTATCTATAATGGATTCTGAGGTCCCATTAACAAGCTTTTACTGCCGTTAAGCCTTAGGGGTAATGCCTAAAACATGCTGTGCCATCAATGTAAAATCACTGTGGAGCAACAGAACCAACCAAATTACTTTCTCAGGATCTAAAGATTGTAGTTCCTCCAGTTAACTGATCTTTGGGTGTTGGTTATTTATTATTTTCCAACTATTTATTCAGAGATATGGTGAAAATAATGGCCCAATATGATGTGAAATTACATATTTTTAATTGGAAAACATAAAATTTTCTTGAGGGAAGAACCCCAAACTCCCAGACTAACACCAAAACATTCATCTAAAGCTCACATTAAACTGGGAAAACACTGCAGGTTTAAGCTATTCGAAGGTGCATCGCATGCACATGGACACAATGAGCATGCAATGGGGCTGCTGAAAAAAATCCTAGAGGAAACACTGATCAGTGTATAGACAATAATAGAATAGAACTACACTTTTATTTCTTGTGGGTCAGGCCTGTGTTGCATCGCAAATGCAATTAATCGTTCAGCCCTACTTAAATGCTGCAGTTTGAAACTCTTGAAGTCTGTCACACTTGCAGGACAGACTAGAAATCCACTAAAGCCTGATAACTGTCAAAAAAAGCTTTTTTCCCCCCAGTCCGTTAAATTGTTAACAGTCCTGTAATCTGTAGCCTGCTTCACCTGTGAAGACTTACGTGTTGTAGTGGTGCACGTAGATGCAATGTGCCACTGCCTGTTGCAGAGAGAAGAGGTGAATTGGCTGCCTCTGCAGTATGTCTGTGGTGGCTGTGAAGAACTGGTCGAAACCCCAACACCTCTCCTGGTCAGCCTCCAGTATGCCTGCTAGTACTGGAACCAGCTGCACCATCAGACCCCTACAGACAGACAGAGAGAGATGGAGAGAGATACGTGTTCTCGTCAAAGAAGAGTCACTAAGATGCATGTTCACATGCTCTTATTAGGTTACATACTGTGAGAGTTGGCAGCTGTGAGGTAGGTGGTAGCTCCACTCTATACGTCCATCCGCTTCCCGCTGCACTCCAGCTATTGCCCCGATAGGTTTCTCTGTAGTTATTTTGTACCTGCACAACAAAACAAACAAATCTCATACTGCCTCATACTTTTGGATTCCTGAAGACATGCAGCAAAAGACATTTCTCTAAGTGGACGTCTAAGCATTTGGCACAATTAAAATGGTTGAGTGGCGTTTTCATTAACAGATAAAATGTAATCTTCTGATTTCATGGCGGTATGCTTTCCAATATTTTTATGGATATTGACTGGTAGAGACAAGTAGTTTAAGGTTAAACTCAATGTCATAATTTCATATAAATATGTAAATAAATACATACATGAACTGAAATTGGCATAACTACATCATTACCTATGACTGAAGGGGTGGAGTTTGAAACTCAGTGTTGCTGTCAGAGATGTGTGGTCTGTGATTTAACTTTGCCACACCTAATGTATTCACTTACATGGTGGGCTTGTTCCTGCGGGGTCCTCCGTACGGTATGAAGGGAAGACTCCCAGTGGCAGCGTGGTAAAAAGTCACACCAATACTCCACAGGTCTACACTCACTCCATAGGATTTCTGATGAGGCTTACGCAGAACAGCACGTTCGTACATGTCTGGATGCTACACACACACAAAAAAAATAAATGCAAGTCTGCAGAGGTGGATATACAATCATCATACTTTCATATGTTGATAGAAGCTCAGATTATCATCTAATTTTGAGTATTATGTAAGATTCAGGTAAAAGCAGTCTTGTGCCATAACATGTATTCTTTATCCAGGAGTCCAAAAATCTAGGAATATCATGTTAAACCTAGTAGACATTTAAAGGTCACACATACGCAATGTTGATGTGACAGACACTATATTGTTATTGGTTAAAAATATGAATTATATTGTGGCAGATACAAATAGTGACTGTGAATCACATAAGCTAATGTTTGTAGTATGTCAAATTGTTCCGTATATGCAGTATTTCCATGAATTTAATGCCTTATAATATATTTATTTATTTGTCCACTAGAGGGCCACACTGTCTTGATAACACAAGTCCATTTGAGGTATCAAGATCTGGGCCCATATTCATAAAGATCCTAAGAATCCTCTCAGAAAACTCTTAAATTAGCTAAAAAACTTAGCTTAAGATCTATCAAGAACTGATCTGAGAGCAACTCTGAGCAAGGAAAAGACAAAAACTTTTATCTTAGTGAGGAGGCGGGCCTGACCCCGTTGCTATGTATGACACAGTCTTTTGAAGACTGTGATTGGTTGGTTGTCCAAGAAGGAAAAAAAAGAGTGATTTTAAGTGTAGGTTCTATTCTAAGCCT
>JAPMOB010130293.1:0-10393 GCA_029875015.1 Lepomis gibbosus | reverse complement strand
TTGGGGGGGGGTAATATATAATAAATAATATCTTAAAATTGGCATTTTTTTATGCTTCGAAAAATTGTGGCTGCTGCCTCAGTATTTCTAAAATCCTGCCTATAGTCTGCTTCAGGTGCTTATTTACCGTAATCAAGCCACAAACAGTTATTGACAGCCTGTTTATATTCCTCATCTCACTTGTAAGGTCTCGCTTGTCAGTGGTGATTTCACAGATGTAATAACTTTGTTGGGATATAGAGTGTAGAAAAGTTTGGATATTTAACAGGAAATTACACAGTGCGTAGGCACGTGCGCAATCTCAAAGTCCGTTTAGCGCGCACGGGAAGTCGATTGTGTTAATTCACCAAAGATGCTCAGAGAAATACAGCAGGTAACGTTAATGGTTTAAATTATGGTTATTCTAGCTATGTCTGTACGTGTAAAATGGCTGTTTAATTGACATAAGCTTTAATTTAATCGTAAATTGTTTGTACAATGGAAACTTTCTCAATCAAGGTTTGACGCTAACTAACATAACACATAATTAGCTTTAGCTAACGTTAAGTTAGCTAAACTTGGTATTTTTAACTTCTACTTCAGGTGTTGCGGTTGGTCATGCTTTTGGGGAAGCAAAGACAACAGCATGGTTTAAAGACCGCAGGAGGGCTTTTGGTACTTCTGTGGACTGAAACAGAAGCTTCTGTTCAAAGTCTAAACTGCACTGGTAAGAAAACACTTATCATAGGCTGCTTCTTCAGGATGTAACATTACTTAAGTTACTACTACTGGAATATAAAGTACCCTGTTACCCCATTTTTTCCAAATGTGCTTGAACAATGGAAGATTATTTTGACAGGAAAAATATATACATTTGATTATATGTCAAATGTAGGTAAATACCCTATTAAGTGGTAAAAATGAATTAAAACATTGATACAATGACCTGCCTTTCATATTAAAATCATTACGAGAAGACAAACATTTATTAGCTATTTTAGCATTGTTTAGTATTGTGTTCACAGTATACAAGCAACTCTAATATGAGCATTAAGCGTTATAGACTATGACTACATATATAAATGACACTCCAGATAAAGATCTGTAAGATATGGTGAGATGTGTGTATCAGACATTGAATTCCAGAGAGAACTGACCAAAAAGTGCAATTCATCCAGTCCAAAAAAGAGAAACAAATCACCACAATAAAAAAACGCATGATTTATTGCTCACTTTGGTGCATTAGTACAGATTTATTTAGACTAATTTCTGCATGTACTTGATTAATGTATTAAAAACTTGAACATTAGAAAGAGATTGTTGTCAGCAGCTTTCGATTTCCTTTCTAGACAGGGCAAAACAAATCGTTCTGACATATGGCACAAAGTGTTGTTAAAGCGTAAGCATTTGTGTTGCAGTTGCAGCTGCTGGTCCCTGGTTCATAGGGATTAAAATGAAAAGACTCCAACCTGGTATGTACACACAGCTAACATATGCGAGGCCTTCAGCTTTTGTTCACTGCATCACCTCTTCTTTGCTACGTTAGTCCTCACAGATTTAAGGGAGAGCATGTTTCCATGCGCGTTGCCATGTGCTCTGCCTGACCCTGAGGAGCTGTGTGCCTTCACTGATCTGTATGGTTCCCTCAGATTTCTCCTGTCTTTTCAGGTACAGTCACCAGTGATCCTTTTCTATTTAATGCCCTGAATAATAATTAGATATTAGACTGACAGATATTATAGTAAATTGTCTGTGTAAAAATGTCCCAAGTTATCTGGGTGGGATCACTTTACTTATTTTTCTGACTTTTAGTAATTGGACCAAGATTTACTTAAACTTCAATACTACACTGAATCCCAAACACATTTAATTAAAAACAATTTGATGTAACCCTTTACGGTATAATACGGTCTGTTCACATTCACCATAATTCTTCTGAAATTACTGGGTAATTTTTTTGTACTAACAAACTGTAGTTGCAAGGGAACAAGTGAGTTTTGTACTAAAACATGTGAGACGAAGTCACAACACGTGGTCAAAAAAACATGCACAGACAAAACATGCAAACTCCACAAAGAGAGGTTTGAACCCCAAACTTCCTTGCTGTGAGGTTACAGTGCTATCCATTGCACCACTGTTCCTTACCCTTACAGTGCAAGCTGTCTTTAAAATCTCCCCAAATGTCAGATTGCTGTTCAGTAGGTCATACTATAGCTTATAATATTAGAAGCTTATACAGTCTATGATTAGAACAGGTACATTTTAGTTAAACAAAATGTCTACTGTATAAATAAGAAAGTTCCCACATACAGGAGTTACCTCCTTAACCAAAACATCACATCTTGTTCCCTCGTCCCTACCTAAAGGTATTAATACATACTATACTGCTACAGGTGTACCGTTAGCACAAATAATTACACTGTAAATTAGGAAGAATTACACTGAACATAGAGGCCAGATTTTCTTTCATTCAATATATTACCTTTAAAATGTGATTCATGACAGTGAGCCTGTGAGTGACACGGAATCTCTGTCCATATCTTTGCCCTGTACAGGTGAAAGATACAATACTTTTCAGTCCAGAGTGGTGTGCTCATATAGAAGCGTTCCTACGCATATTCAGTTTGGCTAACGCAAGGGTAGGATCTGATTCCCTCTGAGATGCAGTATATCCACAGTACTATTTTATGGCAGGTAGCAAAAATCTGATTGCTGTTCTTTTTCATAGATCCAAATCCACCTCAAATTCAAATTCAGTCAGCAGACGTTTCTACAGGAATTTAGGTATGACTATGCAGGTTTTTGAAATGAATTTATCTTCTTTTGAAATACCCGATGTATTCTGCAATGATTCATGCAGTCACTGTCTCACACAGAGTTGGTCATTTTAGTTTCATAAACTTTGTGTTTTCAAAAGTGAAACAAATAATATAAAAGTAAAAATTACCCTCACGCACAGACTGTGAAGAGGTAAATCAGATTTTAATGGTGGCTTGCTATGTTTTCGTCATTAGGAGTTACAGCATAACAAACACAAAGGCTCACTCCTCTAGTTAAAGTGCTAATGTTATGTTTGTATTTATGCAGAGGGAAGATCAAGAGTAAAGTTGCCTGGGCAGACCAACCGTCACTGATCTTGGATGTCACCTCTAGAACACAGTCAGTAATGCTGTTTTTAAAATTATGTACTGTGTAGCTGTCTGTGTGGATCACTGTTGTCTTAATTAAGGTAGAAAAATAATAGAACCCATTTTTTGTTGAAAATAAATGAAGGTATGTTTGCTGTTGTTTATAGAACATGATACTCTCTTTTTGGGTTTGAAGGCCTCCAGAGTGGGTCAGGAAAGGACACTGGTGTCAGGGAGGACACCCTGTCCTTGGAGGCAAGTTGCCACTCAGTATCCCACCTGAAGCCATGGACCAGGGCCTGTTTGGGGAGCTTAGCATCCAGCCTGTCACACTCCTGAGCCCCTGTGTGCTGCAGTACCCAAATCTGGCAACAAAACTCACTCACATACAAATATCCTTTGCTGATTCAATCTCGTACTGTGACTTTGAGAAAGCACTGATGAAGGTCAACACTTCCAAGGCTGAGGCCGTGCGCTTGAACAAAACTGGTTCGTACAACATGTCGGAAATCTAATGTGTTTATAGTTGTTCCGGCAATCATAGAATGTTGTTTAAATGTGGGAATCTCTGAGGAGCCGGCCCTGAAAGGCATTCATAGTGTTCACATGAAAACTAACAGAAATAGTTTTTAAAAAGAGAGCCAGAGAGAGAAGACCAAACTCAGCTTACTTTCTCACCGGACTGTCATGGAGTCTTTTGGGTAATGACCAAAAGAGTGGTCACCATATAAACAATCAAAATGAGTTGTCTTTTTAGGGCTGCTGGGCTCACAGATAAGAGAGGGACGATGGCTCATGCCATCCCTCTTGGGAAACTCAATGAACCGCTGTTACTTTGTGTTGACTCAGTTGAGGTAGTTCGGGCATCTGGTTTGAATTAGTCTTCCTTGACTTCACATTTGTCTAGGTGTTGGTATACAGCCCTAGTAATGTTCCTATCACAGGCCCCTCAACATTCTTCCAAAACCTGCCTGCACATCTGGATTGTCAGGAACTGGGCCTGCAGGGCCTTCACTGCTCTTCCGGCAAAGGTAAACAACAACCCCAGATACTGATGGCCAGGGTACATTGTAGGTCTTTTGATAGAGGAACTGTAAGGGCTGGTTTTCTTTTGACAGGGTGTAAATTGAACCAGAAGTAGGTCCCAAGGCCAGGACAGTTAATCCTGTCCTAAAAAAGTGAAGTTATGTAAACCTGGATTAATTGTTTCCTGATGTAAAGGCCTGAGTTGAAGAACACTAATGTCAACCACCTGTGTTTATTTGTTAGAGAATGTGCACACAGTTCTGGCCTGCAGCTGCTCATCAAAAACTTTATTGGATCACAAAAGCACAATTTGAATCAGAGGATTAAACACAGGCAACAGTGGAATAGAAAAGCATAACACACACAGGACACAACGGAAATGTTTCCCACACTGCAAATGTAGGCAGTGAAATTATTGTCACAGCATTTTATGTACTTGTAGTGGTAAGTAGTAGTGTTGAATTCACATTCGCAAAAACAAAATCTCACCACAAAGAGTTGGGGTGGAGAAACGGTTTAAAGTGTGTTACTTTGACACTGGCACATGTCTGTAGAAATCAGTATTTACATTTGTCATTTAACTTTGACCATGAGGTTTATCTGACCTTTACCAGGTGGGTTTAGTTGCCAACATCTAATGATACCTCCATCTTGTCTTAGTTTCCACAAACTTTTAAAAAGTTCAACATGTGATCAACATTACTGTTGTAATGTTGACTTGACTTTTTAATTTAAGACTTTATTTAACCTTGTAGTAACCTGAGATTTTCCTTCAGGCAGTCAGTTAAGTTAATTAAAATTGAGGCTAAATCTGAGATTCTTCTAAACCATGTGTGAGAGAGCAGATTTGAGCTGGTCTGTTACAATGTAACAGCACTACGCTTATTCTTCACTAATTAGTCACTGTGCTAGACAGTTATATGCAGTCATATGATGATAAAATTAAATATTGATTTATTTCTATGAAATGGTTCTTGCACCATTTCTCTGAAAAGGTTCTT
This sequence comes from Lepomis gibbosus, assembly GCA_029875015.1. NCBI lineage: Eukaryota > Metazoa > Chordata > Actinopteri > Centrarchiformes > Centrarchidae > Lepomis > Lepomis gibbosus. Next base: position 5,259 of record JAPMOB010130293.1, on the reverse strand, counting down.
GCACCACAAGCATCACATCCACAAGCAAAACCACAAGTCTACATTAATCACATGTAGCTTATTCATTCACAATGTAAACTAAAGGCCCAGTATTGCAGTCTGCTTCTTTGGAAGCGTCTTTGGTTGCTGGAGAGAAGATCCTCTGTCACAAACATGACCAGACTCTGTAAAGACTCTGTAAACATCCGTTAACTCTTTTAATACTTAAGTAAACTTTTTTTTTTAACTAGAGCAGTTATACTTGACCAACCCAAAGGTGTGTCTTCCTTTCCCACAATGTTACGCACACGTTGTGTTGGTTACAGCCCACTGCTGTACCAGAGTGCCTTCAACCAGTATGGACTTGCAATGTATTTAATAATAATGTGAATATCGTCACGAATAATCATGTCTTCCTCAGGGGTGGAAGAAGCACTCAGATCTTTTACTTAACTTAAAGTAGCAATACCAGAGTGTAGAAATACTCTGCTACAAGTAAAGTCCTGGATTCAAATTTTTTATTTATTTATTTTTTTTATTATTATTATTGGTTAAAGGTATGAAAGTATAGGCATCACAGTATGCTTTAAAGTATTATGCAGAATGCATATGAATGCAGCATTATGCAGAATGGCCATTATATTAAGGGATTGTAATTATGTTTGCAATAATGTGCACATTATTTTAGTGTAGATGCTCATAAAGGTGGGGCTAATTGTAACTACTTTATCTGTTGGGTAGCTTGTAAATTTCCCCCTGGGGATCCATAAAGTTTTACCTTAATCTATGATAATAAATCATCATTTATTTGTTGCTTATATGTTGTATTATTAATCTCAATACAGTAAGAAGTAACTGAACATATCAAATACACAGTGGAGTAAAAAGTACAATATTTGCCCATGTAGTCGAGTAGTAGTAATATAAAACAACAGAAAATGAAAATACTCAAATAAAGAGCCTCAAAATTGTATTTAAGAACAGTACGTACAAATAAATATTGTGTAGTAAATGTACTAAGTTGGTGTTTTAAGTGTTTTAACATCCCCTGCAGATATTGTGCACAGCGGTGTCTCTGTATACACTGTAGAGCAAGAAAACGGTGAGGGTCCAGCACAAGAATCAAGTTTTCCCTCAGTGCAGCAGAGTCTCTTGCTTTTCCTCTTCCTGCAGCACAGTGACCCATTCACCTGTCAGCTCTCCGATATTATGGGTGAGAGACAGATGCATGAATAATCACAAAATGCTGTGTTAAAGTTTGTTGGTCTTAATTTTTTTTTTTCTGAATCTGTGATCCTCTCGCAGCCACAGAGGCACTGATAGAGCGCCACCTGGAGGATATTCTGAACAACAACAGGCAGGCGGTCAGAACAGCCCTGCAGACTGAGCTGAAGAACGCACTGAAAGTCCAAAATCACAGAAAAAAGGCAAGTCTGTCAAAAGAAAAAGTCAACACAAAGACTTTAACTGCTAGAGATGAAATGGTTTTTTTAACCATCTGGAGTTTTTTTCTTCATAATTTTGAAAAACTTGGGCAAAACAAGACGTGAAGATACCCTATTTAAGGTTTAGGAGATTGTAATAGTTTTTCATTATTGTCTGACATTAATGAAGATGATTACTTGATTTGTGCCCTAATATTGAGTGTTTGGGTGCTGTGTTTGACATGTAAGGACCAAGAGAAGCTGCGTTCAGCTGCTGAGGTGATTCTCAGTTCGTCCATCAGTATTGTGAGCTGCAGCAGTAACATGAACTTCAGAAATGCCTGTCTGAACAGCATGAAGGTGTGACAAAATCTGTTTTAAAAATAAAAATGCAGATATTTATAGTTAAGTCTAAAACAAGAGTTATTCACTTGATCACTTGACAAAGACCCCACAGGCAAAGATTTTACACTGTAAATTGACCTGTTGCTCATGCAGGGATATACTGTAGATGTTTACATGTTGCAAGTGTGACAAAAGTCAGATGTGCATCCATAATGAATGTGTTTGTCAGGCGCGTGACACCCATGACCTGTCAGACTGCTTCCATGAATCACTGAGAAGGGTGACATCATGGAAATTCATTCCCAGAACCAGGTGCTTCTCAGCTCAGGTGAGTGTTTGCTGTTCACTGATGCCAACAAGTTACTATATCAGCACTTTACTGCTTATAAGCATCTGATTTTAACACATTATCTAATTACTCTTTTACAGATGGAAGAATATCCTGAGAGTGATGAACCCACCAGAACAGAAGTCTGAGAACATCTGTGTTCTGGGTGAAGGCTGTGGAAGTACTGGAATTAATGTTGTTGCAATTTAAAGTGTGATAGTAGTTTATGTTGCAAATGTACTGGTGAAAGAAATAGCTATTTCATTTGTGGATTGTTTAAATTATAGTTTGTGTTGCACCAGATATTATTTTTTTACATAGTTCTAAGATAGAAAAGGATTCAGAAGAGATGTACCTTGAACTCAATTTCTTTTTTCTATTATTTACTCCTAAATAAATAACATGGTACAATTAGCATCTTTGAGTACTTAGAAAAGTTCTTTTTGAGACTGTAAGCCTGCATCATTTTGTTCTGTAATTCTGTTGTTCGTGGATGTGAAACAAGTAAAGCTGGGATAACCAGACTGGTAACATGATAACATTTCTACAGGCCGGAGGGCTGAAAGCTACTAAAGAATAACTCGCTAGGTGGCGCTGCAGGCTTTTATTTTTGTGGTCTGTAAACTTCCGCTTATTAGTGTTTTGGGATGTGACGTAAGTTCCGGCCGCCAACAGCGACAGCACTTTTTCGCGGTAAAATGAAATGAGCATCTGATGTTGATCAGATTTATTCTAATGTAACGTTAACGTGTAGCTAATTGTTGGCTCATAGGCAGTGTTTAGAAATAAGTGAATTAGGGTGTTGGCGTTGCTATGAAGTAAGAGGAAAGCTAGCGTTAGCTACTAAAGTATCACCAAAACATTACCTTAAGTTACTACATATCTAATCTAACGTTAACTGAGTAAGACTACAGCGTACAACAATGGCACTGGTAACCGGAGAGAGCCTATCTGCAGAGCTGGACATGTTCGACATAGCCTGCCAAGATGACTCGGTCCTCGACAAGAGTAAGTAGCTTAACACCTGCTTATTTTCATGTTAGCAAATGTAGCTAAGAATACGTTATCTAAACCACAACAACCACCCTAATAGGCTGAGAGGTGTTAAGTTACGCTACTGTATGTACCGGTAAATTTTGAGTCCTTTGTGATGTTTAGTCCTATCTGCTTTTAACATTATATTGTGATTGACATGCACAGTTCATGTTTTGTAATGGCTTTTATCAGGTTTGTTGTTATTTGTAGTACTTAGTCCTAATGTTTTTTTGTTTTGTCTGCCTTTTGTCTTGCATTTTTTTGTGAAACATTTGCATCGCATTGATATTAATTAGTGTGTGTATACACATTGTATGATACACTCAGAGTAAAAATTAAATTATATCTAATTCTAACTATTGTATGTGCATAATATCTGTGTACAAACGTATCTGCGATCATTCATATGTTTAATTTAGATGTGCTGTGCTTAATCCAGAGCATCATTAGTGTAATAAGACACATTTGAGAAATATTTGCACCATAGTTATATCTGTAGAAATTCCCCTCCACTGCTGATTTACAGAGTTATTTTCAATAATCGCTGTAATGTCACACAATGTACTGTATTTGCAGTCAGCTTATTGTTACATCTCCCTTTTTACCTGCCCTCCTTCCTTTCCACCATGTGTCTCTTGTCCCTCAGTGGTGGAGCAGTGTATCTGCAACAGGATACAGGCAGATGAGATGGTGCTGGAGTGGGTGGCCTACAGCACCACCAAAAATGGACTAAAACTCACTACTGACACCCTGGAGCAATTCGAACATGAGGTAGCAGGAACATATTTTAAAAATGAGTTATGATCAATACATTTCTTTTTGTATTAGAAGCAAGTGTCATATTGATATTGCTTTGAGCTAGACCCTCTGTTAATCAATATACTGTGCTTCCTGTCGTGCTGGACACCAGTTTTGTATTTATAATGAGTCCATTTTCATTGCAGGTGTTAAACAAGAAGAATAAATCCAAACAAAGCTTCAGAAAAGAAGAAACTCACAACAGAACCAGAGACATCCACACAATACAGGACTTGTATCCTTTACAGTGAACTAGCTGCTCCTTTTTCTGCATTTATGTGTGGTGTGTCACAAGTGTTCGGTAATGCCACTGTGTTACAGTCCTTAACATCATTTCTTCAGAATCAAAGCTGAGGAAGAGGAGGAGGATCTACTGGACGCCTACTCTACTCCTGCTAAGGTAAGCTGTCACGTCTGACTTCAGACAGTGTTTTTGTTGAGATATACACCTTTAAAGCTAAATGAACCGGGTGTGATTCACTGGCTGGTCCTGTAGTGTGAGTCACTTGTGTGCTCTACCTTTATTGTTTGTGTGTAGGGCTCTCAGAAGCGACCACTGACCACTCCTGAACACCCTCATTCAAAAAGAAGTGCAGCTCTGCTAAACAGCCCGGGCCTGCTGCTGTCTCCTGCCAGCTTTTCTCCCAGGTGCTTTCTGGTTTTATGTTTATACTTATGATTTAGTCTTGGATAAACAAAGTAGATAACATCTGCTTCTGTGGAGATTTGTTGTTATGGTGCTACAATGAATTCATTACAATGAAACTTTATTTTGATTTGACTTTTCAGATATAACTTCTGAAAAAAAATTAATATTTGTAAAATAGTGGTATGAAGCCAAAAATGCTAACTAAAATATTTAATTCAAACTGTCATTTTTGTTCAAATGGATTTTCATTCATTTCAACTGATGCCATTAACACTCAGCTGAATCACATGTTAACATAGAGACGCATTGCGCTGTGACCTTACTCTGCCCTTTCTTTCCGTCTCTCATTTTGGAAGTTTAACACCGTCACAGAAGTACAGCCAGCGAGGAGGGAAGGGGGAGGTGGTGGTTACATTTGGGGCCGTGCAGGGCACCCGCTGGGCAGGCAGGAAGACTGTGGGCGTAGGCGTCCAGCTGGAGCTGCTGGAAGGGCCTGAAGACTCCCTCCGCTGCAGCTACAAATACATGTTCCAGAGGCTGCGTGATGTTCGAAATGGTTAGAGGCAAAAACATAAGAGCCTGCATTGTTGTTTTATATTTTCTTGTGTAAACAGTCAGTGTCCCGGCCTTTCTGTGTGGAGTTTGCATGTTCTCCCTGTGTCTGCGTGGGTTCTCTCCGGGTGCTCCGGCTTCCTCCCACC